>BMAW01127735.1:218512-233247 GCA_019974015.1 Nephila pilipes | reverse complement strand
CTCTGTTAGAGAAAAATGTCTGGTCAGTGGGTACACACACATATCCAACTCTTTTTATCAAGGCGATTGCATCTTAGAAGGATCGCGCAAATAAAGTGTAAAAAATACATGTATAGTAATTCAGATATGTTCCAATACTTTATAAAATCGTGTAGATGAGAAAATTTGAATATTTTCCATATATTATATATATAAATTACCTCAAAGCAAAAGTAATGAACCATATTATTTATAAAACAAACAATTGATTTTTATTACAAAAAATTAAATTAGTGTACAAATGAAACTCGTCTAAAGGTACATACAACAGCTAAAACTTCCGAGTTGAAATAGAATAAAACTAACTAGCAATATCATGGCTAGTTTGATAATAGCGTGCATTTATTATTCGAACGGGATCAAAAACGTCATCAGTAGATGATGTCAGGATATGTTCGAGCACAACTGTCGGCTTTGATGCATACTAGGAAGACCTTCTCGTCGTTACTTAACGGCTTGTTGTTTTTTGTTGTGTTACAAAATATGTTATTAGCGGCTGTTTTTTTTCATGTTGTTTATATAATTATTTTTATCCTGCTACACACAAAGCTAATATTACACTGAAATTTAGTGCACGCCCACTTCAGAATCATGGATAAGAAAATGTTTTACATACTTGCAGCAAATTTCAAGCCTCCAGAATTAATAAGCCATTAATAAGCTGAACTTCACTTCGCTCATTATTCGACTTGAATTCGCATGAAATGAAAAATGCATAAAATTTTGCAAAAAATTTTATATACATGACAAATTGCTATTTTCAGGATGTATATTTAGATTAATAACATGTTAAAATTTTTTTTTAAGCAATGAATATAGTCAAACAGTGACGTATGAATTTCCAGTTTGGTTATGAACCAGAAGCTGTGATTTCAAATTGATTATTCAACAGAAATAAAGAAAAAGAGTATAAAACCAGAATATCAAAATGCATCTATGAGTGATTCTTCAAGGCTTATACCTCTCGTTCACTAATAGCATCTAAATTGGAAATTCGCATAGAACAAAATCTTAAAAATCGAAGCTATGAAGTAGAATCAGTAATCAAATCTGTTAAAGGCATATAATATACATTCTCAAATGTATTAATGGTCAGTTTAATTGTCTCACACTATAATAAAATTGGGCAGGACTTATATCTTTCACATGTATATATATCACAAATGTATATAACATGGTTTTTCTTGTCTGATTTATATTTTCAATGCATAATCATTGTTATCTTACACACACACACATGTATATATATATATGATATAATTATACATTATCAACCTTTTTCCTATACTAGAATAACTCGCTGCTTTAAATCATATACAGTTTGTATTAACTTAACAAACTTACTAATCTTCATTGTTTGAAAGCTGTTTATTTTAACGAAATTCAGATGAATAAGTTTAGTTACAATAATTTAAAGGCTACCAAAATAAAATTCGAGCCATTAGTCTTAGATAACGTATCGAGAGATCTAATATTGAACCCAATTAATGATTTATAGCTCTACTTGCTTACTTTTCACTTGATCACAAGATGTAAGAAATTCACTTGTAAGCTGCTTGGCAATTTAGTTCAGCGACGTCATTGTCTGTAATATGAATGCCATTGTCGCCAACTTAAGTGATGCTAATAGAGCCAAATTTGTCAGGGTCGTTAGCTGAAGAGTTGAAAGAGATTTACACGAATTCAATGGAATTACTTGGATTTTCTTCATTAAATGCTTAGAGTTAAAGATGTTTCATGTAATCAACTACCATTTCATCGAAAAGTCCATTTTGTCACGGGAAATATTTAACTAACGATATCCATAACTGAATATCAAAGGACGCGCTTAAGCTTTGAGTCTTTTATCTCTTAATTAGTTAGGTAACATATCTAATGACTGCGCTTCCTTTGAGACACGATCAGTTCATTTAATTTTAAATATTTAATAACTGGGAGTTTTCTTAGTTCGAGTGAATTCAATGAGTTTTGTTTACTGAAAGTTTGACCGACTTACTTTTCTATTGTTAAAATCCACCAATTTTAACTGCTAATAAGCGCCTTAATTTAACTCATAATTAGATATCGAGGTGGACACATAAGTTGTAAAAATTGTTTTGAAATAATTCTTTAAATTATACATTAATCATCTAATAATAAACTGTAACTAGTAAACTTTTTCTTCTTCTTACAGATATGTAGAAAGTTATAGATACTGGTATAAAGTTAAATTCAATGCATTTAAACAACATTGAATATTAAATTATCAATATCTTTATTATAAATGTTTTTATCATATAATTAACGATAATACTATAATTATACGAGGCGTTATTGAAAAATAATACTTCCATGGCGATAAATTTTATTTGTGATCGAAGCTACGGCATTCTTTTTACATCAACGACACATAACTATTTTAGATAAGTGCCCTAGTTCTTTCCCCCTGCATTTTGTTCAGATGTGATTAGTCAGCAAACTCCCTAGGAGGAATGTAGTGGTTGTTCAGTGATTACTGACCAGCGCTTTAATGGTAGCTTTCCATTACGTCGTCAAAATGAAAGTGATGTCCTTAGAGCTCTACTTTCGGTTTTGGAGGTAAAGTCGAAAGGTTATATTCCTTGTCAATGAAAACCTGTGGCTGTTGCTAATATCTTAATCTCGTCTCGAGCCAGACGTATCTGGGAAAAGAAAATGATTAATCATGCCCGCATCAAAACGCACACACAACACAAACACACACACACACACACACACCCACAACACACACAAAATAATATAGCACAAATTATATATATATAAATTATAAATTCTATAAGACTTTATTGTGGGTCGTCATTGGCATTGTGTCTTCTGTACACAGTAGGTTTTTCATATATTTCTAAATATTCTTGCATTTGTCTCTGATTTTTGGCTAAGTTCAACCAATTCATTTTCACAGTAGTATTTCCACTGAGGGCCCTCAAAACAAAATTTCAAAGCTTTCTCTTAAAGACCTGTAGTCCTATTTTGATTACGCTTATAGCTTCATAACACTGATTTCTTCCCTTAATTGTCTTAGAATGCTGTTTATAATTTTTGCATGGGTAATATTTTCAAAATTTCTCACTTATGCTTTTTCCAACGTATTGTTTCTCCTAATTCCCCAAATAAAACATTTTTCAAAAGACCGGGTTAATTTTTTTATTACTGTCACAAAACTATTTTCACTGATCAATTTGCTCTTTGAAACATCAAATGTTATAAATTACAAAGTTTATCTTTTATTTATTTCTCACTTCTACCATTTTGTTAACTTGTTTCTAGTGTCCCTTTAAACAGGATGTGTCCTTTACAAGGTAATACGATTATATAATTATATGGTAAGGTTAGAGATTTCATGATCTTCATGTAATCACGTAATCCATGAACAGTAGGAGTTTTGGACAATATTATTAATTCAATAGCATCTTGCTATTAAAGTACGATTACTTACTTGAAGCATTCATTAAGTATTAGTGCTACAATTTATAAAATATTAATTGGTATGTTCTGTAAGACTAAAGTAAGGAAAATAACATAATTAAATAACAAATTTACAGATTTACAAAAACATATTTGTTATATTTAAGACGCTCTATAATATGCAATTATTTGTCTAATACTACTTTTACATATTATAAGCACAAAAGTGACATTACTTATATTGAAAATAATTTATTGATTGGAAAATATTTTTGAATGACTACAATATATGTAGGAAAATAGGATAACAAATAAACAAATTTATTTCTCATAGATCCTTATTCATCAAAGTTCATAAAAATCCATTCTATTAGGAATATTATTAATGAATCATAATACTTACATTACAAAGCGCTATTAATTTTGTCGTAAAATAAATTACAAGATATTACAAGTATAATAAATTACAAGAGTTACATATTCAGATATGAGCTCAATAAGGTGTTATCGCCTCTAGCCTGGATACAAGCTACCACACGTGGATATGAGTGATAGTCCCTGAGAAGTCCTCTGCGATTATTTTGCCAATTCTCAATTGTCAGGGCTAGGTCATCAACATTCCCTGTCAGATGCATGCCTTCCATCATATCCCGAACTGTTCGAGTTAGGAGAGAGATCTGGCTGGGCCAAAGAACTATTTGACTAAGCTGCAGAGCTCATACAGCACGTGCCATGTGGTCTGGAAATTATCTTGTGAAAAATAAGGCCAGGGCTACTGAAAGGAAGGTAGCAAACAAGTCTCAGAATGTCGCCGACGTATCCGCTGTAGATATGCTGACCTTATTACGACAAAGCAGGTCTATCATCGAGAAATGGCACCTCAGACGCTATAATTCTGGTTAAAGCCCAGGCGGAATATGAAGATGGATCGGCACGCTGCCTGGGTGTACTCAGACACGTCTTCGATGGATGTCATGAAGACACAGTTGGAAGCGGATTGTCCTAAACACTATACGTCCCAGTCAGCATCGCATTCCAACGTCGGACCAAGCACCCTTAATCTGGTCGACGCGTGTACAGGTGTGGGTGGCAGGTGGGTAAACAGAGTGTAGAATTCGCTCTATCAGCCATCTGTGAATGATATTGGTGGACACTCCATGTCGAACGCGATGTTGATAACGTGAATCGGAGCGCTGTGACAGCTGATCGACAATCTCAGTCCTCCGATCTGCTGTATGGCCTAGGCTCGACTCGCTACCATCTGACGCCTATGAGTCTGCCATTGTTCCCATTCTCTACAGCAACTCAATCGTCACGCTCTTCGACCTCATATGATGAGCGATTTGCTTCTTATCTTTATCAAAAAGACGACCTCTTTCAATCATTTCATTATGATACGACTTTTCTTTCAGTTGTCGAATGAGCTCAATTCTGCGGCAGGCATTTTTCAGTCGTTGAAAGGTATTCGCTCGATAATTCAAAAACAACAGAAAATTCTGACCACGAAAGTGAAAATCGCTTTTATACACTATCTGAGTGTGCAGTTCGATGCGCTGTACTCCATGTATTCATTCATTGGACATCCAAATTTTAATCAACACAGTTATATATGGATGCTGCTGCCTGCAGCATGGATCCACTGCTACTACACATGACCTCAGGTGAACAGCAGCTTGAAATTCAACCATGCCTCCAAACTCAAAATTAGCTGGCAAGGTTAGGTCATCCATATTTGGGACGCTTGGCATTTTGTTCATCAAACTACCCCAGAAATATAATACTATTGATAGCAATATTACTATGGCATTACTGGATAGATTAGTGTAGGAATCTAGAAAAACGTCACCTCATATGCAAAAAGTACTATTCCATCAAGACAATGCTCCATGTCACAAGTCGATGAAAGCGTGGATTAAATTGAATGAATTAGGCTTTGAATTGCTTCCTCATTCACTGCTCTCAGATCTGGTTAGCGGCTATTGGCACCAGACATAAAAATAGCCATTGAGGCCAGAGATTTGTCTGAAATGAAGAAGCGTGGGTGGAGGACTATTTTGAGAGAAAAGACAAATCGTTCTACAAAAAGTCATCAAAAAGAACCAGAAAATCATTGGAATTATTATCTCTCTTGAATGAGGTATGTTGAATAAAGTGGAATTTCTAAGGAAATGTTTCCCTTCGTTAGACTAGAGACTTATTGAGTGATGTGTTATGTAGTGGTATGAAGATAAGAAAATGTTTATACAGAACAAAGGTCGTTATATTAAGAAGTTAAGGCTGAGAAAGAATTAAACAAACATCAGAAGTATAAAGACGATTATTTCTTTCTTTTATTACCTTGGAACATTTTAAAAATTCAATTTTACAAAATAAAAACTCTATTCTACCAAATGAAACGTTATTATATGTGAAGCAGTTTGAATATAGAAGTGCAATGAGTGATGAAAACAGATATAAGTGATGTTAAATTGGATTGACTAACAGGGTAAAGGAAGGAAATCAATTGTGCTAGAACTTATTGGTACGTGTAGGGTATTGACCTTGAAATAAAGATTTAATTCCGCTTGTTGGAAGTTGGTCCATATTTTGATTTACTACTTCGTCTCGGACCCGAGTATCAGGTAAGCTTTGTATTTCATATTTCCAATCTTGTTAGTAAATCTTGTTGAGGATGTAATACGTAACTGGGGGCCAGAGAATGGTTCTGAGTAGAAAATGCAAGTACGACAGAAATTCGGTTTTTAAAAATAATTTATTATTTTTTTCAAGACTTTCCTAGCTTGCAGTTGTAACATAGTTCATGTAAAAAAGGGGTTTATTAAATAATGGATTGACTGCAATCAGATACTAATTTTATGATACGAAATTTCCGGTACTGAACATTATGTGTTTTGTCTTGTTGTCGCCATGTAATGTAATTAATTCCGAACACTTTTTTTTTTTAGATTTTTGGGATAAATTCAGTTTGTATTTCAATTAGATTCTATTTGGTGTGGAGGAAAATGTCACTGTAAATGGTTGAGTAATTGAGTATACATTAATCTGAGAGAGTAAAGTTATATATATTCAGAGGAATTCACTGATGGTGCGACAAAATTGCCGAAGGGGTAGCGGTTTTAAAAAAGGGGTAAGGGGCAAAATTCAGAATCTCATAGCATTGCAGAGGCGGAAATGCCTTCTACTAGAGATAAGGTACAAGAAGCAAAGCTGACTAGAACAGAAACAGCAATATGTTAAAACCATAAAACGCATTTTAATTATCTATTTTGTATTGATAAAAAGCGCAGATGTTACAGAAGGTGTTCGAAATTTCGACACAAGCACAAACACAGACTTTACATTGGCAACTCCTTAACATTCTAGAAGATTTCGGGCGACTCTTGGATGTCCCTGACAGTTACATAGATGTGAATAAGTAGGTCAACAAGGGGGTGAAAAAGGGTTCGTACATTAATATTTTCATATGATCTCAAAAGAAGTCTAGGCATGACAAGTTCGGCGATCTAACCGACCAATTAACTGAATTACCGCGACTAAACTAACATGTAACGATGAACGTGAAACTGTCTACATGTAACGGTTTAGGTGTTACTCGATGTCATTGGTATAATAAAGCAAGACTTCCCACAGGTAGATCAAGTATTCCCTTTCACGCAGCAGACAAGGGAAAGTACAAGCCCAGAGTGGCAGGCCGTTACAATCCGCAGCGATACCCGTATACATGAGGTGGAATCTTGATGCTGGTAGAGCTCCCACAGAAAACACTCTTCGCAAGAAGAAAATATTTCTGAATCTGCAGAGCTATATGATTCCGAATCGTATTTGAGCTCCCTATCCCACAAGCAAGCTTATTGGACTGGTAGTGTATATATATATTATCCAAGAAGCAGTTGTCGGATGGGAGATGTTGGATGATGACAAAAATTGGCAATAGGTAACTTATGTACAATATAGAAAATGATTAAAATTTCAGAAAAAGTGAATGATTTGTTTCAGAGTTACATAGTTACAAAGTAACGAGCTCAATAAGGTGTTGATCCCCCCTCTAGCCTGGATGCAAGCTACCACACGACGTGGCATAGAGTGATAAAGCTCCCTGAAAGTCTCCTGCGGCATTTCTTTCCAAATTTACTCCAATTGTCGGGCTAGGTCATCAACATTCCCTGGTAGATGCAGTCGCCTTCCCATCATATCCCAGACATGTTCGATTGGAGAGAGATCTGGCTGGGCAAGGAACTATTTGATAAGCTGCAAGAAGCTCATAGCAGCACAGGCCATATGTGGTCTGAAATTATCTTGCTGAAAAATAAGGCCAGGTACTGCAAAAGGAACGGTAGCTAAACAAGTCTCAGAATGTCGTCGATATACCGCTGTGCTGTAAGCGTGCCTTTAATAACGACCAAAGGGGTTCTACTCTCAAGGGAAACGGCACTCCAGACTATAATTCCTGGTTAAAGGCCTGTGTGGCGTGCAATATAGAAATAAGGATCGGCACGCTGCCCTGGGCGTCTCCAGACACGTCTTCGATGATTGTCAGGACACAGTTGGAAGCGGGATTCGTCGCTAAACACTATTCGTCCCAGTCAGCATCATTCCAACTTGATCGAACCAAGCACCTCTGTAATCTGGTTCAACAGTGTGCAGGTGTGAGTGGCAGGTGGCGTAGAGGTACGAGCGTAGAATTCGCTCTATCAGCCATCTGTGAATGATATTGATGGACACTTGTGTACGGGTTCAACGTCTGATGGTTGATAACGATGAATCAGGCGCTGTGACAACTGATCTGACAATCACTCTGTCCTCCCGATCTGCTGTGGCCCTAGGTCGATCGCTACCACCATGACGCAGAGATCTGCCATTGTTCACCCATTCTTACCAGCAACTTCTAATCGTCGCATCTCTTCGATGCATATGATGAGAGATTCTCTTATTTGTCGAACCTGCCTCTTTCAATCTATTTCAATCTATTGATACGACCTTTTTCAAACTTTAACAGTTGCTCGAAATGAGCTCGAATTCTGCGGCAAGGCATTTTTTCAGTCGTTGAAAGGTATCCGAAATTGCAAAGCAACAGAAAATTTGACCACGAAAGTGAGAATTGCTTCTTATACACACCTTCTGAGTGTGAAGTTCTGATGCACTGTAACTCCTGCTATTCATTCATTGGACACCAAATTTTAATCATTTGCATGTTCGGTCCAAATGTCTTTGAATACGAAATTTTATTACAATCGGACAACTCCTTCTTGGGGCGTTGATTTTTTTTTTGTTATATATATATATAATTATACATACATGGCGGAATTCTCAATGCAGCTCAGATGGAACTGTAGTAGTCATTGAAAACACCGGAATTGAATTAGGTATCTTTATTTCCTTCTTCATACAAATAACTTGGATATGAAACAATTTGAAATCGAAGAAGCAACGAGAGTAACATTCACAAACAGAGCGAAAAGCGATGGAGATTTCATGCGACAACAAGGAAGTGGCAAAGCGCGAAAATAGAATTCGCGTAAACTTTTATACTTCTTGAGGCTCCGAAAGTGAATCCACTGCAGTCGACTTTCAAAAAAGTGAAAGTGACAGCAGCAGTTAAAGCCGTGGAGTAGGTTGGTAGTTTTATTTTAGAACAGAATGCTATAATTGATTTTTGAGATAAAGTAAAAGAAAATTAAAATGATGAAAAAAAATAATTATGCAGGCCACATGCACACACTTATATAGCAAAATAAACAAAATATAATAAAACAATAAGGAAATAAAAATCATTGTAAACTATTAAGTAAATATATCATAATAAAAAGCTTTAGAAATATTAGCGTAAAAACAACACAAATCAAAAAAAGTTTTAAAAATTTTAAAAATAAAATATTAAATGCAGAAGAAAAAATATGCTAGAAATAATTTTAGAAAAAAATACCAAAAAGTAAAATATAAAAGTTGAAAGATAACAAAATTGCCAAATAGAAAATAGCGAAAAAATAATAACCGTCTGACGTTTGACTATTCATGATTTTTTTTCACTAACCTAGGGAGCTTTATAATAATTAAAATTGCATGAAATTTCAATTTCTTTCCAACCAAAATGAAACGTGATTAGGTGAATTAGTTTCAGATAGCAGTTAATTGAATTGATTTGGAAGTAGTAATTTCAAATGAAATAAAATTAGAAGGAAAAGGAAAGGAAATTGAAGATATCATGTGGTTGTTAAATACTTGTTGTTTGTATTAAAGCGTCTCAATTAATCTTTTGAATCGAAGCAAATCTTAGTTAAAATACTAAAATAAGAATCAACTGTTTGCGAAAAGTTGTTGAATCAGAAAGAATGAAGTGGTAAACTAAGACTTTATTAGCTGGTTTTAACTTAGAATTGACAAGTTTATGGAGATACGAGAGAGAGAGAGCGACATTATCTTTTTTTCAGTGATTATCGACAAAATATTTTACCTCACTCTTTCGTGTCTTTAATTGGAGTCAAAAATTTATTGACTTTTCAAATACAAGTAAAACTAGCAGTAGAATTAAATAATGAAGAACGGATGTCACAAACTGAGGAAATGGAAAATAATGGAGATAAAGTAAATCAATACAGTTTTACGCTTCAGACGGTGTAATTCGTGGTTAGATATACACTACTCCCACTATAATTTGGCATCTCTCATTTCCTGCCCTGCCATTAACCCGACGTCTTTACACAGAGAAATTATTTTATGTCTTCTACTATAATGCAATAATGTAAGTTATCTATATAAAACAGAATATTTTTAATAGTTATTTCATGTATTCTGTATCAAATTTTATGATATACATATGCTTTTTGCTGCTTATGAAATGTTTATTGATTTCTAGGTATCCAGGTTGCCTTGGAATATATATACATATATATATATATATATATATATATATATATATATATATATATATATATATATATGCGTGTGTGTGTGTAGTAAATTTTGCAATTAAATTAAATTAATTTCTTTATCTATCCTATATTTTAAATTTCACAGTAAGGAATTAATCTTCATGTCTTGATACAATTCTATTCAATCTTTCAATTTATTTGATCATGTGATTCCTTAATCTGCTAGTTTGAAGTTTCTCACGCTCTGAAATAGTAAGGATAATCCCTATTAGATATTTCTTCTGCAAGTAAAACACCTGAAGATCCTTACATCTATTACCATATGATCTAAATAATTCTTACTTTAATTTCCCAAACAGGGGACATTTTTGGTTACGTCGTTCTTATTGCTTGTCTTGATAGTCGCAAGGTGGTAACTATCTCGATGTCCCCACCCCTCTTTCGTATTTAATGTAAATAACTTATTAAGCAGTGAGTTATAGTATGTTTTTTGAGCCATGACTGCAACGAAATAAAATAGAATATTTCAAAATCAATATTTACAAGTTAACAAAAAATTATTATCGTTCATTTATATCTTATGAAAAAATTATATATAAGAAAAACTGGGTCGAATGTGGTCGTTTTAAAATATATAGTCTCCAATTATGGTTTTATGACGTAGTTGTGAAGCTTAAAATGGAACCAGGCCTTGGTTAACATACATGGTTTTATTGCTGATTAGGACTATTGCATACAAACACATACACTGAAGCAAGACATCACTTAGCAGCAGTTGAGAACATAAGCAGCCCAAACAAGTCATTACAAATTGATCTAATCTTTGTCCTGTTACCTGGTAACCTTGCCTTATTTTATTATATATATAAATATGAAGGGGTCACATTAACTAAACTTCTTCTCACAAAAGGATTTACCCAATTTTGAACAAAACACAGTTTAATTTGATACACGCAGGAAAGACATCAACATATACTAAAGGTACAACACATAATAATGGTACTGCCTTCGCGCAATAACAAAGTACTATTCACTTGCCACTACAACCACCTTCTCGCAGTTGTTAGTAAAAAATTCTTTTCCGCCTCCGCGCAGTTGATCAGAACCTTCTCGTCCTCGTCCCCCGGAGCACTCTCCCTCTATAAGCAAGAGCCGCCACTATCCGTCTCTGACTGCAGCGCCATCAGGTAGTCGGTGCTGGCTCCAATCCAACATATATATATATATATATATATACAAAATTTAACGGTTACCATTTTGATTGATATTTTCGCCTTTGTTTATATATTAATTGTTGCATAGATGACAAAAGTTACGAAACTTCTATGTTGAAATACAAATAAATTGTCGAAGTAGCATTATTAAATGATATTAGCAAATATGTATATGTGTGTGTGTGTGTGTAGGATTTTCCAGCTAATTATTAAACAATTAATTTTATTTTCCAATGTACTGTAAAACCAGTTCCTCCGATATTCGAAAGATGGCACCACGAGTCAGAATCATGTGATAATCTCATGCAGCGCCACCTATTCCAGAACAAAAACTGAGTGATACTTCATTCTCGCTGTCTTTCCCCCCCCTCCCCACTTTCCGATTCTCTTTTCCTAAGTGTCACGCATCGGAAGTAAACTCCAAACGCCCGAGCGCGTTCCCACATCCTCCTACAATATGGGTTAAATGAGGCAGCCATCTATTTTGCTCCGATGAACTGGTCAATTCATTATCTCATAGTGTAATACTTTTCACTCTTCATCATTTCTTCCAATAAACAAGTAAAGCTACTGCGAACCTCATCATTTCTACAAAAACAACACACTGGAATCCTGTAATGGAATTACCCCCTAGACAACCCTTTGCATAAGAGCTAACCATCGTAGATTCGGGATGTACAATATCATCACCCCCAGCCTATATATATATATATATATATATATATATATATATATATATATATATAGTGCTTTAAATCCACATTTAAAATTTATTTTTCTATTAGATAAGATAAAAATTTGAGATAAATAAGGAGAAATAAATTTTTCAAGCTAAGAAATAAGACATTATTTTTAGTTAAGAAAGGATTTACTGCCTCTTTATAAATAACTTTCAAGATAAGATACTCATAATTGTTCTCATCTTAAGAATTCATGCTCAATCAATATTTCGTTGTTTATATTCATAACCATCTGCTCACGGAAGAAATACAGAGGAAAACATTTCCTTTCATCGAATAATAAAGCGCTTGCGCCATTTAAAAACAACGCATTTTAGTGACAGCTATTGTTGATTCAATCAAATTATTGCAGCTGGAAAGCGAAATGTACGATAGCAAAAGGTTTGTGATTTTTTTCCCCGCTCCATTTTCGACATTTTCCTCTGTTAAATTTAGGACATATCTATTATAATTTTTTTTTTTTTTTTTTTTTTTTAAATAGCTTGTTGTTAAGTTTATTTTATAAATTTCTTAACAATATGGAGCAGTTGCATAGATATCCTTGTAAGTTTTCCTTCAAACAAATTTTTAAAAAAATTGCGCGGAGGGGAAAAAACCCGAAACATATGTTAGTAATGGGGAAAATTTCCGTTTCAAGACGTTTAAATGTTTAAAGAAATATCAAAATTTGATTACAGTATTGATATATAAACAAATATGATAATTTAGGGAATGAAAATTCACGCTGACAAAACAAGAACATACTTGTTAATTAATTATATAAATTGCCCGTTATATTCCGTTGACACCAGAGAGTATTTATAACTGTCCAATCATTTTTCTGGACCTTTTCATAACCCTAAACACATTTATTTATCGCCCATGAATTTCTCTACAGCCTAAGGCACCTGATCAGACAGCTGCTGTTATTTATACCGACAACACAAGATCATACTCGTTTATCAATTATAGAAATTGCCCTATATCCCGTTGACAGCAGAACACATTTATAACTGTAAACCATTTTCCTGAATCTTTTTAAACTTGGTCCACACACATTTATATATCCTCAAATGTGTTTCTCTACAGCCTTGAGGCACCTGATCCGGTAGCTGTTGTAACTCAGACGTTGGGTATTAAATATTTTACGTATAATCTGCATTATCCAAGACAATAAAATTAATAAACATTTTGATGATTCCAATACTTTAAAAATACGCAGCAATTAATATGTTTATGACAATAATGAACAGAAATCTTACATCCTTTCTCAAAGCTGAATAAAAATTAAAGCATATAACAACCTCTCCCCCAGTATTGTATTTTCAGGTAATTCCCATATAACATGTGGCACTTTTATAGCCCTAATTCACTCTAACACGGTTCCGTTTGACGCGGTGCTTTTATAGCACGGATTCACTCTAACAATCGTCCGTCTAGTAATTTCATCCATCAGAGAGATAAAACAGATGACACTGGATGCAATAGTAGAAGTTGATAAGTCTCTAGAAGGGCAAGGTTTTGACGATAAGACTGCATAAAACATTCAAGAATTACTGGCGGGAGAAGAAACTGATGAAGCAGTCCTAGTAAAAATGATATCTGGGATTCATGATAACTCAAAGGATGATAGCATAGATGAAGACAAAAGAAATTAAAAAATTTAGTCGACAAAACATAAGAAAAACCTAGGCCTAGCCGAAGTTAGACACATATTTCTTAAATGAAGATCCTTCAAATGAAAGGAACATAAAATTTAAAGAGAACTTCATAAGTGCTTAGCACTATGTAAGGAAACTTATTATAAAATCTTTTAACTACAAACAAGCAATCTAAAATAACAAATTTTTTGCAAAAGATAGAGAAGGAAGTTGAAAATATTGCAGTAAAATTCTCAGAGGATAAGGATATATTGCCAAAAATAAAATGTTTTCGGTTGAAAGAGGTGAAGTGTGACGAAGAAAATATTGTTTAATTTATATTAATATGTATTACTTCTTAAGAAAATTTTAGTAAAGATATTTATCTTAGTTATGAAATTATAATATCATATTTTTTAATTTTTATAATCTAATTTTCCCTTTTATACTAGTTCTTTGTTTCGTATAATGCGTATTCGCATAAGACGGTAATTTTTTGGAACGTAACTCCCGTGTTACAATGGGGTTACATGTACTGTAAAAATAATAAAGTTTATTATATCACTTCATTTTTGATGTTTATAGCAATTCATATAAATGTAAGCAAAAAAACTAAATCTAGCTTTTATTAAAGATAAATTAAAGGATATAAAAATAATTTTTAAACATAAAATAACATATAATTTATAAATTCTTGGAGTGGTTAACTAAAACATCTAGGTAACTACCTATAAATTAAGTACTGCAACTACTTATTTATACATTTTATAACGAAAAAAAAATGACGCCCCAAGAAGGAGTTGTCCGATTGTAATAAAATTTCGTATTCAA
>BMAW01127735.1:207611-218412 GCA_019974015.1 Nephila pilipes | reverse complement strand
AAAGGATATAAAAATAATTTTTAAACGTAAAATAATATATAATTTATAAATTATTGGATTGGTTAACTAAGACATCTAGGTAACTACCGATAAATTAAGTACTGTAACTACTTATTTATACATTTTATAACAAAAAAAAAAAAAAAAAAAAATGACGCCCCAAGAAGGAGTTGCCCGATTGTAATAAAATTTCGTATTCAAAGACATTTGGACCGAACATGCAAATGATTAAAATTTGGTGTCCAATCAATGAATAGCGGGAGCTACAACGTATTGGAACTGTGCACTCAGCAGGTGTATATAAGAAGAGATTCTCAATCTGATGGTCAAATTTTCTGTTGCATTGCGATTTAGGATATGGGTCGAAGCGATGCGACGATTAGAAGTTGCTGGCGAGAATGGGTGGACAATGGCAGATATCAGCGTCAGGATGGTAGCGGTCGGCCTAGGGCCACAGCAGATCGGGAGGACTGAGTGATTGTCAGATCAGCTGTCACAGCGCCTGATTCATCGTTATCAACCATCAGACGTTGGACTCGAGTGTCCACCAATATCATTCACAGATGGCTGATAGAGCGAAATCTACACTCGTACCTCTACGCCACCTGCCACACGACTGCACACTGTCGAGCCAGATTACAGTGGTGCTTGGCTCGATCAGGTTGGAATGATGCTGACTGGGAACGTATAGTGTTTAGTGACAAATCCCGCTTCCAACTGTGTCATGACAATCATCGAAGACGTGTCTGGAGACACCCAGGGCAGCGTGCCGACCCTTCTTTCACTATTGCCCTCAACCAGGAATTATGGTCTGAGGTGCCATTTCCCTTGATAGCCTGACTTCTTTGGTCGTCATTAGAGGCACATCTACAGCGGTACGTCGGCGACATTCTGAGACCTGTTTTGCTACCTTTCCTTTAGCAGTACCCTGGCCTTATTTTTCAGCAAGATAATGCCAGACCACATATGGCACGTGCTGCTATGAGCTTCTTGCAGCTTGTCAAACAATTCCTTGGCCAGCCAGATCTCTCTCTAATCGAACATGTCTGGGATATGATGGGAAGGCGACTGCATCTTCCAGGGAATGTTGATGACCTATCCCGATAATTGGAGTAAATTTGGAAAGAAATGCCGCAGGAGACCCCCAGGGAGCTTTATCACTCTGTGCCACGTCTTGTGGCTGCTTGCATTCAGGCTAGAGGGAGGTCAACACATTATTGAGCTCGTTACTTTGTAACTATGCAACTCTGAAACAATTCATTCACTTTTTCTGAAATTTTAATCATTTTCCATTCTGTACATAAGTTTCTTACCCGCCAATTTTTGTCTCCATCGAACAGAAAAATGTAAAGTGGTCCAAGTCAGTTTTCGTAAAAAAAATTTCCGAAAATTGACTTCCCCCTTCTTGATGTGTCGGTTTTTTTTTTCGTTATAGAGTGTGTATGAGATCAAAAGAAGTATCGGCGACTTAAACACTTATAAATTATGCAGTATTTTACTTTTAAAATTTATTTTTATATCTTTTAATCCAAAGGCTAGTTACGATGATTTTACTCAAAATGCCTTCAATAGTAAAGGATATAAATAATCAAATAAGTATCAATTCCCATTATTCTCAGACCTAAGAAGGTGAAACAGTGTACTTGGTATTATCCATGGAGATTAAATATGAATAAAAGGACAACAAATAATAAGAATACAGAAAAAAGATTTGTTTTTAGTGCGTTAAGCACAAACATGATTTTATTTATCTGGGAACTTACTATGATTCTCCTGCTGAAGAAAAAAAATTATATATCAGGTAGATAAATCCTTTTAGTTTAGTTCGATGTGTGTGTGTGTGTGAAAGAGTTTAATCCTATTTTTCAATCTAATAACTTAAAATCAAAATAATGTTTTTTTTTCTTGTTATGAACAGATTTTTTTTATTTATTTACATAATTTTGATGCAATGCTTTTCAGAAACTTTTACAGTTACAGTAAACGCACAAAACCTACATAATTTTGAAGTAGGCTTGCGTCAAAAAAACATAATTTTCATAATTACTGATTTTGATATTGGTGAAATCGGTATTCATGAAAGACATATTGCAAATGTGTGAAAGTTTTTGAACATGTTTAAAATATTTGCCTATATTAGGGTTTATGAAAAATGTAATCCATGTCATGGCCAACAATGAAGGAAAATTCATCAAAATTTTTGAAATTTGAGATTTTAACTCAGAAATGATGAAGTATGATATGTATATTTTTACTTTTTTTGATTAATTCTGATGATATTGTTTTTTATGTTATAACTATTATATTTGAAAATATTTTGAATATTTGATGCATTTGCATAAATTGTGTATTTTTTAAAAAAAATATACTCCGTGGTCCAAAAATCGAAAAAATTTATCGGAATTCTTAAAAAACTTATAATTTGGTTTTCCATCTTCGCTGCGTCCTCATTAACCCTGGCCAAGTTGTTTTACGAGTTATACGGAAAGAAGAAAGGAAATTGTGATGATGAATTAAACATATCCTCTCTTTATTTTTATTTAAATATTCTGAATGCCAAACCTTTTCTTCCACTTTTAAGTTTTGTAATTTCTTCTTCAGAATCGCGCTTATTATGTTTACAAGAAATATCTCCAGCCTCACTTTAAACCACTGAATTATCCAATATTGTGGGAGTTCCGCATACTATCGAGTGCAAAAGGCATGGCTAACCCTTAATTCTCCCATTTACCGTCCATTTTGATTTCATGAACGTAATGTTCATCCTATAGAATTTCGACTACCGTTCTCAAATCTTTTTTGTTTTATCTACTTGAATGAAATAAAGTGTATTTGAAAGAGAAAAAGATAATGAAGGTTTTTGAGAAATTACATTTTTTCCCTATTTTTAAAAATTATTTACAATATTTTTAAAGACCAAGAAATCCACAATCGAATCATAAAAATAAGAGTAAAAATATTTTTTATAGCCGGAAGAAAAATGTAATTCTGCAGAAACCTTCATTATTTTTTGCTCTTTCTGATGCACTTTATTGCATATAAATAGAAATATTTCAAAATTATAACCAATGAAAACGGAAAAAGAATAATCTAAAGATCATTCAACCAGATTAAAATACTTATTTGTGAAAACTCCATGGATAGCAACATCGCACGAAAAAAGACTTCAAAAAATTAAAAGTAAACTGATAAAAAGAATGAGAAAAGATAATTTAAAAACTAAATGTAAAAGGAGGAAAATATACCAGTTTTAGAAACAAAGTTTTAAAAATTAAAAATATTTAAAAAATAAAAAAAAATTATAAGAATAAGAAAAAAAATTAAAATTTATAGTAATTTTTAAATAGTCTTACTAAAACACAAAGAGAAAATTGCTTGTAAATAAATGTTTTAAACTTATCCAAGTTAATATAAATATCTTGTGTTTTAGTCATAAGTCTAATATCAATCAAAACTTGATTATAAACTATATTTCTGAATGTATTCAGGGTTAAAGAACTCCTAAATAAACTTAATGAATCCTGAAATAGTAAGTCTCTTTTATCACGTATATTTCAAAATTTTTTATTATCTTCTAATTTAAAAAAAACCAACCTAAATATTCTGTTTCACTCACATTTATATTAAAATTATTTTGGAATAAATTTGAATATTGTGGAATAAAGGATAATAAAGATTTAATATCTTTGTTATTATTAATTTGAAAGGAAATATCAGCAATATACCTAAACATTCTAAAACTATCACAGTCAGAAAATTTATTTTCATAAAAACTTAAATAAATGCTAACTAAATATAGCTTGTAGGACCCCTTTAATCCATTTATCAATCTTATTATTAAAAAATATTTAGTTTCCTTTTAAAACAAACATAACTAATTAACTTTTTCAAATGCAGTAACCTTGTCAATGTTAAATTTCTTATAAAACTCTTTTATAACTTTATTAAGAACATGTATGTCAAAAGAATTAAAAAGGAATTTTAAAATCATAGCTATAAATAGCATAAATATCTTTATTAATATATATTTCACAATTTCAGCACTATTTTTAATAAAGCCGTTGTTCTTCAATTTATCTGTAATATTACGTATAATTTTTGGAAATTTATTTCCAACAACAGCAATAAATGTATTCGAATCATAACTTACTGTTTTACATTTAATAGGAATTTTATGAAATTATGGAGATTTATTAGTAATTTTATCTACATAAGCACAATAATAAATATCTGTCCTGGAGATTGATGATAGCAGTTTTTAATCTTTTAAAAAATATCCTTGTCATTATTAAGATCGACTTTTCTAAAGACCAATTTTTCAACATCATAATTAATACAGTATTTAAACTGTCTGAAAGCCTTTAATGGAAAATCAAAGTTAACTGTTAATTTAGAATTTAAATTATTAATATGTAAGCTAATTTGGCTGATTTGCTTTTTAACATAAGATTAGTCCTCGGCTCCACGGCGGGTCTTTAGTGGCAACAAGGCCAGATCCCACAACTTTACGAAAACTGCCAGACGCAAGACCACGACCATGAGCTCTAGGCTTCCATTGTCACGAAGATGTGTAAGAAAACTCGTGCTTTATCCTTTACATTACAGTGCCATCTAGCGGTTTACCACTTGCTCTCCGCCTATGCATTATAGGATGAAAAGGGCCCGTTTAGATGTTTTCTCTCACGCCTTAAATTTTTGCCAATGTGCTTCGAAATACCCTGCATATATATATATATATATATATAATAATAATAATAATAATAATAATAAAAATGCGTAACATAAAAAAGGGAGGGGGAATTTGATATTGAAAAACATAATGATTGTTGATTTTATTTAATATTCTTGAAAAAAAAACAAATGAAAATCTTTAAATAATGTGTTAAATAATTTAAAATAATTTTAGCAAAATATTAAATCGGCTGAATCAATCACTAAATTATAACGATGAATTTTTTTGAATATTTAAAGCATTTTGTAAGAATTGTAAATAGGGTACCTACGGGAATCTAACATTTGTGACAGGAATGTAAAGTTTAATTACAATCGAGATTCACTACAGAGAGAAATATATCATCCCATCATTCAAGCATCAAACTGTGAGATCCGTCGCTAGTAATAGCTCTAGTAAACAAATATCAATTTAAACCAAGAAAAGTAGCGATCGCCCGATTTAGCATCAGAAGGCAACGGGGTAGAGTACGCGGGCTCAAAAAGCAGTATGTCCTGCTAACCCCCTGAAAACTAAATTCTTATAACGGGAATCAATTTTTCCCGTTTCCACTGTATGAGGCTTGATAAAAAAAATCACTATAAAAATACATAAAATACGTTTTTTTCTGTTACATTTTATGTGCAAAATTCATAATTTTGGTGATTTATTTTTAAAAAATAATATAGCTACCACCACAATATTGTCAAAAAAAGAAGAGCTAAGTCGTAAGAAAAATTTTCATACAACTTCCTCTCCACATAATACTGATAAGGTTATCGATGTGATATTTTACCGTAAGATACGAGTCCGAAAATAATTTTAATAAATTTCACGTCTTTTCAAAATCTATTTTACCCTATAGAAATATTCGACTTCGAACTATTTTTTAAAGTGGTTGGCAAATGGCCCAGAACGTCAGAATTCGGATTCCCTTTTTTCAGGTACCCCGCTGGTGGTATATGGAGTATTTCGCGAATCATAACTCAGACCAGAGAATCGAGCAAAATTCCATAAAAATTTGAAAAATGGAGAGATTTTATCGTAGAACATGAATGACAACCACATAACAGAATCTATTTTTTAAGCTTTCATTGGTTTTAGATTAGTCTGGCCTATCAGGGCAATCATTCAGAAGATTTTATTCCGACAAACTGCTGAAATCATGACGTCTATTGGTAAACAGAAACTGGAACAAATTTCGATCGGTTAGTAATGCGAATAAGAAGCGGAGAATGAATCCTTCTTTTGTTACTTGTGTTCCACCATTTTCTTTCTCTTTTTAGCGTTCGTTTTTTATTCTGTTTTGTGTTCTTTTTTTTCACTCTCGTCTTCTTTTATGCACTTGGTAATCTCAATAGAACAGACAGATTTGATGGATACTGAATTTCTGTTATAGTTATTTTCCTTGTATGTCTTATTTCTATCGTCAAAAAGACACAGACCTTGAACAGAGATATTTATGGTTTCGGATATGGAACATTAATAATACCAAAATGATTGATGCTAAATATGTTTTATATTTTTTGTTATAAAAGAATTTTAAAGGTAGAGGATATGAATCTTTTCGTGTATGAAAAACAATTTACCATCTCTAAATGGATACTTTGCGTGCATAATATCCACTCATGTAGTTTATTCATAAATTAGCTCTAAAAATAAGACAAAATTTAAATTTATGTACGGTTGTATTTAACTTTAATATTCAGAAATAGACACAAAAAATACTACAAGTTCTATATTTTGTTTGTCGGTTACTTTGAAATCACTGATAAAAATTAATTCTTCTTAATAACGCTCCATTTTTTTACAATACAATTTTTCCGAAATTTTCATTTTTTATATTAGAGCTTATTTAAAATTTGTGTATTTTTTAGTTTAAAATGAATACATAATCGTAACTTTCATGGCGAAGAAGATCCGCTAAAACATTCAAAACTTTTATTTCCTAATTCGATATACACATATTATAATAAAAAAAAAAATTCAAATGCACAAAAATTTAACATATATTTGTAACACTTAATGTTAAGGAAGCTAAATATCAACTTTCGTACAATTCAGCATCAAACATGGAACTGAACACAAAACACGTAACGTTATCCGTGTAACAATGATTTTTCTCTTCTCTCGCATTTTTCTTCTATTCAATACTATTTTTCTCAGAAGTACTTATTCCTGAGAACGTTGGGTGACCACGGAAGCCTAGTGGTCATAATCGCAGACTCGCTGCCGGTATTGTTTTCGTCGAGTCTAAAGTTCGATTCCTGATGCTGTTAAAGATCCATCGCATAGCACAGCTTACGTAAGTTAAATCCGGTCGAGAACCCACATCCTCCCACTGGCATGTTGTGGAAGCTTGGAAGGGAGTTACCAGTACAGGTGTAGTCCTTGTCACTTTGTGGCGTTTATTTATTATTCGGCTTTTATTATGCGGTTAGTGTAATTCAGTTCATTCCACAAAACTAACAGAATAATTTTTAACTCAGTGACAAGGTTCGGACTGCCTATCCTTATTCTCTATCGTTCTTGTCCTTTTCCCTTAATAGCATATAATTTATATATTATTATATCTGAATCACTTCACTTCATTTCTACCTTCATCTAATTTACCTATTCACTTTTCATTTTAGTTGGGAAGAAAATGTAATTCTACGCAGTTAAACTCGATAAAAAGTCTTCGAGGTTAGAGAAGCAAAAAATCGCGAATAGCCCAACATCTCAACTTGACTGAGGTTAAGAATTATGACTTCCGTCGTCAAAAGCCCTCATGTTGCTTCTCAGAGCGACTTTAATAGACGATCACTTGAGTACATTGATAAGTCTGTATGTAAATTGAGAATGTGCTTGAAAGGCATTTGTTTACATATTTTTCAAATACAGAAAAATCCTTAAGCTATAGCTATAGAGTGCGCTCTATAGCTAAAGACGTAAGCTATAGAGTGTGCTCTACTGCGACTTTCCTTTCATTTAACGCTTTCAGGACTTTAACGCTCGAAAATTTCTCCCAATAAATGAAACGTGACTTTATGTAGATTAGATTAAAATTATTGAAGTAAAGTTATGTTACTGCATAAATAAGCAACGCAAAATCAAGTATTGAAGTTAGTTAGAGATTTAAAAGTTGGTACTAGAATTAGTGAGCTGATATTATCAAGAAGAGACTACATAATCAGTCCTGAGGAGTAAAGAGCTTTTGGAGCTACAAAGGGTTAACGATTCGATCAGCTGAGGAATTAATAAAATGATAAAAATTAGATCAGACGCGCTTAAGTAAGTTTTTGAGCGAGAGATCGAGAGAGAGAGAGAGAATTAGCTTTAAATATTCGTAACTTGAATAAAAACAATTAAGTTGTGACGTTGGGCTATTTGCCATTTTCTCTTCACTTACCTCAGAGACTTTACGGTAATTTGAATAGTACACAGTTACGACCCCTTACCAACACAAATGAAACGTTATTGAGTTAATTAGATGAAGATAAGAAGTGTAATAAATTGAATTTCGGATAGAGTGGTATATAAGCGCAATAGAATTGAAAGGCAATAGAAGGGTGCTAGTAAATAAAGACAAGCTCATAGATATTTGAAAACTAGATTCAATCATCACAATTAATTGTTTGGATTAAAGTGATTCCTAGTTAGAATAATAGAGGTCGAATCTGCTATAATCGAGAAACATGTGAGTCAGAACGAGTGTTTTGATAATCTAAGACTTCGTATTTGAATATAAACTAGAATAAACAATTAAGAGAGATTCGAGAGAGAGAGAGAGCGATCTTGCATGTTTTTTGATAGACAATAAAGGATTTTGCCCCTATTTTACGTATCTCCAATTGCAATTTTCAATTTGTTGACTATTTACTTGGACGTTTTAAGAATACTGTAGAGTTAAATAACGAATGAAGCCCTGTCAGAAAGTTAACGTCATTGTTGGACTCTCTATTAATTTGACTGTGTAATATTGTGATTCTCTAAATAAGCTTAGTAACCGTAGAAGAAGGAAGTAATAATGGGGAGATACAAAACAGATGTGCCTGTTATTAGTATCCAAGTGTCACTAAGCGGTGAGCTTCTAACAACAGAAAGTTTACTTCCTTTCAAATGTCCCAACTGACTTTGACTTAGAGCGGCTTGATTCAAAAAAATTGAAATTTTAATTTTGCAAAGCAAGATTCATGTATCAATCTAGGTATAGTGGCAAAGATAGAAAAGAGGAATCAGAAAGTCGGGAGATGATAATATATTAAGGTTATAACAATAAGAAATGTGTTAGTGTAGTGTGAGAAGAAGTGTTCTTGCATATATGGCGGATTTGGTGAGATTAGAACTCAATACTGTCGAAACAATTGAAGGATGTACTCGCATCATATTCCGATAAGCGTATTCTCTGAAAAATTATAGAAGTTGCTGTTAGTACTCGCGGGTAGGGATTTCATTATGGAGAATAACCTTCTTGTTTTTGATGATTAGTAAAAGCTCTTTTGGATATAATTGACTATTTTATTCACATGGTCTGTGCTTGAACTTTAATTTCCTTAAATTTAGATCTTATAATTATATATAATTTTTAAGACGAGTAATAGGATATCCTCAAGACCTCAGTTGTGCTAAGAAACAAAATGTGTGGCAAATTAGGAATATTTTAATTAGATGCCCACCTTTTAGGAACATTGCCATCAATTCTAAAACACGTGCTTATGAATTATGCAAGTTTTTAAAATCCATTTGTCTATTTACCAGTAAATGCGTTGCCTAATTTTCAACGAGCGAACATTGTTTCTACATTTTTAAGACAATATTTGACACAAAATTAAAATTGAAGGAACAATGAATTACGAAAATGAATATAAAAGAATATTATATAAGTGTATTCTGTATATTTATTTTCGTTCTAGATAATGCTTTATAGAAAAGTCTATCAAAGTTTGGATCGCTGTCCCATTAATTTAGCTAAACTGAAGGAACTTTTCACATAAATTTTATTATAAACTTAAAGTTATAGATAACATTATAATTATAATAACCTTTTCAATCTTAAAAATTATAACTGATCGGCGGAAATGTCTGGATATTTCATTTCCCAAATGTTCGCTTCTAAATTATTGATGTTGAAAGACCAAATTAAATTCATAAGCCATTTATTGATGAAATTATCAATGTCAGTCATTTACCATTGAACCCTCCAAAAGGATTTGTTAAGTTATCGAGCAACACATCTGTAAAATTAAATTCTTTTTTTTTTTTCAAAACGAAAATCTTTATTAATTTTGGAATTAAGATAAAGTTCTAAACATATAAACTGAAACGGTATTTTTAGCATTAACGAGTTTAAAATCGAATAAAAAACTTTTATATCTAGCAGTATTTCAGATTCATTCCAGATTTAATGTTTTATGTATAAGTAAACAAGAGTATACCAAGCTCTATAATATGAATATATTTGGCTTAGTCATTAATAAATCATAAAATTATATTCGTATTATATAAAAAAAATTATATTAAATATACCATGATTAATTGCTAACAAGTATTTTAATTCGTATTTCTAGTTTAAATATTTTTATTCACCAAGTGGGGAAGTAACTGTTTGGATGAAAAGGGTCGCAAAAGCAAAAAATGTTTGAGAAATTCTGAAATACAGTATTCTCTCCAAAATAAAATAAATAATTCGAAATAAAAGCCACCGTTTTTAAAAACAACGTTTTTATATGGTGGCAAAGTTTATTAAAAAAATTATTAAAATATTAGTTAAAACTGGTCGCAAATATCTAAATATTGCATTGTTAGGCAAATAAGAACGGTTCCCAAAATTTCAGAGTTCTAGCTTGATGGGAAGTTGGTTAAATTAACAATAGACAATTTGATGACACACTGATACACATACATACAGACACACACTAAGTGAAATACATAACAACGTTAAAACTAACTAAAATTAATTAATCCGGTAAATTAAATGGTTGGAATACAGTTTAGTCAAACCACTCTTGGAGACAGGAATTATTTGGCGGTATCTTGCCAAATATTGCTAAATTGGTCCGCGAAGCGGACTTAACATTCAGCCAAAAAAGAAAAAAAAAAAAAAAAAAA
>BMAW01127735.1:197489-207511 GCA_019974015.1 Nephila pilipes | reverse complement strand
ACACACACACACACACACACAGAGAGAGAGAGAGAGAGAGAGAGACGCACACCAAGTGAAATTCAGAAAAACGTTGTAAAAAGTGCAGAATTGTATAAAAAAAACTAAATTTAATTACTAGCGATTATCCTCATATCAAGACGTTATCTCTTACTTCATTCAATACAAAACTTTTCTTTATTTAAAATGCTTTTATCTCAGTCTACACAGCGAGCTCTAAAAATTAACGATAGATAAGAGCACTCACAGCGATTACCAATAAGATACTACAAGAATGTTCTCTTCGAATTAATGGTCAAATCAGGTTTAGTGAAAGAACAGTGGTTCCCGGTTGGGAAATCACACACACAAACAACACCAAGTCAGGATACCTACTCTATTTATCCCTTTTATTTACAGCAGCATTTTCGCTCCCAGCACTTTCTTCTTTTTCGTGGCAACGTTTACCAGTTTTCTTTTCCCTTTTGTTGCCATTTCGCTGATAAGTGACTTCTCGTGAATTCCCAAGCGCCCAGTTGGCACGTGTGGAGCTTGCGTATGGTGTTTAAGCGCCGTTTACGGCCTGTTAACGAATCGTAAAATTCTTTCTCATCGATAGAACAGTTTTCTGCTTCCAAGTTGTGCGAGTAAATTATTACTTTTGTTGTGTGTGGAAATACGTATCTCTGATATCTGTATCTTTAATGGCGTGTAATAAATTGGATGATTGTTTTAAATGGAATCTTTTTTTTTTTATTAAACACATAAAATCAGAAGTGTGTTTCACGCTTTCTCCTCAAAAATGTACTCAATTTTCAAAATAAACTATAACAATGAGAAACTTCTTTTGAAGTTTAGCTATTTGAAATAAGTGAAACTCACAGAAATAAGTATTTATCTATCCATCTGTTAATTGATATACTTCAATTTCTACGCAACAGAGAAATTTAAGAAACATATGAATGAAAAAGGGGTCAAATGCTTCAGAATTTTAAGACGTGAAGCCTCTAGTTTTGCCTGGAGACTTTGAAACGATTTTTTTTAAAAAAATCTTAATTGGAATTCCTTTTAAATCTTGCCACTGGATTAAAATAAAAATCACATAAAATAAGTATTTAGTTATTTACCTGTGCCGAATCACTATTACCCGTCTCGTCTGTCAACATGAATATGAGTCTAATCGCAAATCTAAATTTCAACTTAATTCCAAGCTCCGGTAAATTAGTCAAAATAGAGTTTCCCCCAACAATTCCAAAATCTAGTCAATCACGTTTTAAAATATTAATCATTATTTCTCTAATATGTGTAATTATCTCTATCAGTTCAATGTCTCTTGCGGGGAGTACAAACAGCTTATATAATATGTCAAATAATACACTTACCGGAATAAAATGCGAGAAAATCCTTTAAGGGGTAATTCGACAAGACAACGTCGGGCCTCAGTCTTTATAAATCACATAGATACGGAAGAAACTTCCACGTACTATTCAAAGCTTCATACAAGTAATCATCTCATTCCGTTCGCTTTCTATTTCTTAAATTCAATTTCTGTCACTTTTATACGACTTGAATACGTCTATTCATTTTTAAAGTTTACTTAATTTGCGTAATCAGGGGGGTTCATTTGGTTGGAAAGAAGCTGGAAATTTAAATATAAAGTCAGAAAGAAGCCCCTGATGTGAGTTAGGGGAAGTTCTAAGAATAGTTCATATTACATACCTATCAAATGATGTACTTCAGTTTATATGTAACAAAGGAATTTTAGAAATATATGACTGATGATGAGGTTAAATTATACAGAATTCTAAGAGATAAGACTTTCAGTTTTGCCTCCTGACTTTCAAAAGATTTCATTTTAATTAGACTTCCATCCTGTCATGTTTTGAGGCCAAAAGATTTTAATATCTCATTCAACTTCTGTTACATTGTATTTCTTTAAACTCTTAAGATACTCGTATTCTTTCCATTTTAAAACAAAATGTTTGCAGAAATCTACTTAAGAGACGGATATACTAAACATTTTCATTAATGCGAGCTTTTTTTTATTACTAAACTAATTTGCAATTAAGTTAAAACAGTTATTAAACAGTTTCTCCAAGAACATTTTAGTTTTTGTTTAGGAAACGTGGGTAAAGATTTCATTAAAATGTTTTCAAATTTTTATTTAGGTCACATAATTTTTGGTTGGTTGGTTATTTTTTAATGGTACTGAATCTCTCTCTCTCTCTTCATAGGACATATTGTATCAAACACTCGGTGTAAAAATCTAAGAATACTCTTTACCTTTAAAAAAAGGATGAATTTTTCTTTGATGCCATCAAACATATATCAGCTAGTAAACATTTCTCGACCAGACGATTTTCGAAAGTGAAATAATATTAGATCTACTGGAAAGTTCTATCGGTTTTCAAAGTAAAAGAATAACACATTTTAATGTCTATTTAATAATATTTATTGAACAGTATAATTTCTGTCGTTACTTATGACCTCTGTCAGTGTGATAGTCGTTTGTAAGTACCAATTTTGGAAAAATGTCTTGTCTTTAGAAGCGAAGAACTCAAGTAGAGCTTGGTTGACATGTTCTTCAGTTAAAAAAAATCCATCAAAAGATTTTTAAGTGAGAGAAACAAGTGATAATCGGAGGGTACTAGGTACGGTGAGTATGGTTAATGAGACATAGTTTCCAAGTATAACTCTGACAGTTTCTGAAGAATCACCAAAGCAGCATATTGTCTTGCGTTATCATGATCCAGATCATGCGTTTCTTAATGAACATAGTCGTCCTGTCTTATTTGAGCCTTTGTTAAAATCATTTTATTTTTTTTGCTGACATTATTTCTGCGAATTGAGCTTTCTCGTTAGGTTGAAAAGTATGATATTGGTCCTTGGACGTCCCTTTCTGTATGTAGCAGTCTTTTATTCATGTTTAAGATTGATTTAGAGGAATGGATAGGTAGTCTGGCCTCCCAGTATGCCTTTTGTTTTACGATCTTTGCATAGATAATTCACTTATCGTCACCTGTTATCATACGACCCCAAAAAAAGTTCGTTTTTGTTTGGATCGCGTAGAGAGATGCTTATTCCATCAAGCAAATTTTTTACTTTTGTCACGAGGCATTCATCCAGAATATTTATAAACCAATTCAAAATTCCGAATACGGTCCGAAGCGGTTTTAAATATTATTAAATGTATGAAAAATAAATGATATTCTTTCGTTTTACGAATGAACAGCCCTCTTCGTTATAGTTAATTATTTAAAAATGCCAAAAAATTCATATGTTGATAATGTAGGGCTTGTATTCACGTTTGTATCTGCTCTTTTCTGCATCCAATGTGAAAACAGAACCCAAATTGAAACAACCGACTTGTATTTCAATCGACTTGCTTTTAATTTCATTTTTTAAATTCGCTCCTAGCTTACAGCGCTTAAAAGTGGCTCTTCTATACGATATATTCTGTAAAATTTTTTTTATTTTGATTAATTCTACCACCCTTTCCAATATAGTTAGGAATTTTAAGTGAATCCTGTACATCTTTTCATTAAATTCAATGAACGATTGGTTTTATTAACGTCGCACAGGAAACAACTTGAGGGCTATTGACTACGGACCTCATAATATTTTTAACCGTGGTCAAGTAACGAGGACGACACCTGAGATGGAAACTCCCTCTTCCAACTTCCTCACCACAACATGAGAAGGACGTTAAGCCTCGACAAATTTAAAGTGCATCAGCCCCAATTACCCGACGGGTCTTTAGTGGCATCAAGGCTCGAACCCACGACCATGACCACTTGGCCACCGTGACCACGAATTCATATTGAAATGATCAAAAAGATTTTTTTTTTCTATCATTTTTAAAACTTTCGGAAGCCTTGAATTCTCTTTATTGTAGCTTTCGTTTAATTTGAATTATCCGCTAAATGTACTACACAAAATAAGAATGATTTTGTTAAGCTTAAACTATCGCTGAGATTTAGATAACCATTCGTTTGTTCATTAGTTGAGAACGTTTAATCATCTACTGAAGAA
Organism: Nephila pilipes; assembly: GCA_019974015.1. NCBI lineage: Eukaryota > Metazoa > Arthropoda > Arachnida > Araneae > Nephilidae > Nephila > Nephila pilipes. The sequence goes on along the minus strand of BMAW01127735.1, from coordinate 203,500 downwards.
AAATGTAGACACTTATTTTGAACATGATATTTTATTGAGAGATGTACAGCTTATTTTTATTTATTTGCACTTTTAATGAAAAGCATTTCTTAATTCACTTATTTCTTAAAATATTAATACAGTTTGATAACAAGCCATCATTAAAAAAACACATAAGTCAAGCGAGAGCTAAGAACGACAGAATAGGGATGAGAAAAAAAAAGCCTAGAGGCAATATTTATCACAGTTCTTATAGGGGGGGGGAAGCAATAATTACCTCAAGAAAGCAGTACTGTGAGAGTTGCTTAAAATCTGATTGCGAGTTATTTTACAACATTAAAACAATATATGAATCTCCATTTTTTTTACATTTGTTTCCGAAAACATCTGCATAATTTCACACGCTTTTGCGCTTATTTTCCCTTTCTGGGTTGGACCCATTCCACTGAAGATAGATGTGTTAATACAGTATGTCTACGTTTAGCAATAAGAAAACTTTGTTCCTTTGGTATTATTTTTAAGAAATTTTTATTTCGATATTTTTTCTCTAAAAAAATCTTTTATTTTATCTGTTATTTGATTTTGGTTTGAAAAATCGTATTTTCTCTCACTGACTTCGTAACGTTGGGTTATTCGCAATTTTCTCATTAATGTACTTAGGATACTAAGGCATTTTTAAAATCAATATATTTGGAAATTTTTTTTAGTTGTTTTGCATAACTTGTTTGATAATTCTGTGCGTGGAATAAAGGATTTAGAGAGATAAGGTGATATTTTTTAAAAGAATTCACAAAGTTCGATATAGGTGTTTTTTTACTGTTCTTCGTAATGTCTGGTGAAGTAAAAGTATAAATAACACTAATACAACTAAATACATACACAAAATTGGGAGAGTCAAGTCTAAGAAATTATGCAAAAAGATTGCTAGAAAATATTAAAATTTGTAGAAGTAGTAGGAATTTTAAAGTTTGAAATGTTTTTCAAAAAATGAAATTTCAAATAATTGTTTATATTAAAAGAAGTTTTCCCCTCATGTAATATATATTTTATGTGTGTTCAAACAGGATGAACAGAAACTTGTTCTTATAAAGGTCTAATTTTAAAAAGAGTTGGGCATAGGATACTGAGTCTCCTTAAAATAAAACCTTGACCTAATAAAATAAAAAGTGACGTATGCAGATTAGATTAAAGTTGGGAAGTGTTATGAATAGATTTGAGGAAATATTTGTATTATAAGCGAGGTAGAGTTGTATTCGTTGTTGGTGGATGATATAAATTGTAACAAGAGGTTATCGATAACTGACTAACATTGAGTACGGATCCTTTGAGGAGTGAATTCATATGCGAAGAACTCAACTTTCCCACGCTGACCTTCAACCCTAGTGATTTTAGTCGCTAGAACTCGGGTGAGACGGTAAGGGTGATTATTATTCCAAACTATAATTCAGATACGATGAGGATAAGTAAGAGAGAATGATACTGCGTGAACATTTTACTTTGAAGAATATTAATGAACCGAACTCGATTTCATCTGACGATCTCTTCACTTAATTGAGATCAATTCCAAAATTTTAATAGAGACCATGGTGGCTTGATTGGTAAGATCGTCGACCTTGTGATTGGTAGATTGGAGTTCGAATCAAGCGCCGTCCAATGATGCACCGTATACGCTAATAGCAGCTGGTGCACGTTAAATGCATTCGCAAAGTCCTTCAAGTTCCCAAACAAATTTATACCACTGGGGGTACTGGATCAGGGTTGTCTCGGGACCCAGATCTGGATTTAAAAAATTCTGGGTTATCCGCGATGGTGCTGCCATCTATTAAGGCAAAAGTCGGACTTCTTCCTCTGGAGCCTCGGATCTAATGAAGCCGCAACCCTCAAATCTTTGCTATGACCCGTAATTTACGGGTTCATGGACATGTTGTGATGATATTGTCCAGCAAGTGATATAAGCAAAAACGAGAAATAAAGAGTTGAAATGATTGACTGATTGGTTTTGTTAACGTCGCACTAGAAGAAACGAGAGGGCTATTAGCGACAGACCTGGTAATTTTGAACCTTGGTCAAGTCATAAAGAACTGGAGTAACATATTCAAAATCGGAGTAAATGCTATAATATGTGCAAGAAAAAGAGATAGCATACAGCAATATAATTTTGTGCTTAATATCAAAATTGAGATAGTGGTGATTATTTAAGAAAAAAATATTTATCAATTGAGTTGAAATGCAGAGAGAGTTTCTAAGCTCTTCTCTCTCTGGAGATTAATAAATAAGAATATTCATTTCAAGTGTCTTAACATTCTCCCATTAAAATTTTAATAGCTTAATTTTGAAGTTGCATTATGTGTTAAACAAGTGATTTCTTAAAAAAAAATACAATGATAAAACACTGGTATGTGGTGACTTTGTGTTATTTACAAACCCAGATTAATATAAAAAATATGGCAAGTTTGATTCGAAGAAATCTGGAAGGGAAAGTTTTTGTTTTTTCGAAAATAATTTATAATTTTTATTAAATAAAAAGAGATATCAAAATTTTAATTAAAATACATATAAATTGTTCGTAAAAAATTCAAAAACTGCAGAAGCCATCAATGGTTTGTATTTTTTTTAAAGGGAATGTAAATTGTAGCAACCTGTTTTATGTAGTCATTTTATGTGTGAAACATAAATGACGGCTATTCTTTAACACTTTATTTTTATTTCTAATTGAACATTGGATGCATTTAACACTAAGGCTTAGCTTGTTCGAACACATTCACTTTAATTCAATACTGTTGCTAACACTAATGGAATGGAACTGGGGACTATAGAACGCAGACGATTTCCTGTTCCGAATCGAAAACAGATATTTAACGTCGTTTAGAGAACCATTTATTTTCATTTGCTGATTTATGTTTTCCTGCACTATCTTTTATCGTCTGACGCTGATGTATCGAAAGAAATTGTCGATTAAATAGTTTTTTGAAGCAGTGATTTGCCGAAAAATATCGGAAATTGGTTGATTCCTCCGACGCGAGTCCTTCTTTTATGCTGTTCTCCCAAGTTAATGAGAGTCTTTGGCGATAATTGAATTATGTTTGCTGAGCCATGTAGTTTTTCCAGCGGAAATTACTTATAATTGTGATTCGTGGGGGGAAAATTACTATGTAGAAGAAATTGCTGACAATAATTGCCTTCCAAACACTAATATGATTTTATTTAACTCAATTAGGGATAATAAATGATAAAAACTAATTTATCTGGAACTTGTAAAAATTAATTTGATTTCCTGGAGCTCGCGTGATTGTACATCATTCAATTACGTTTTTACCGAAATACCTTATAGCATGTTAGTATAGATAACTTCCTGAACACATATAAATATAATGTTTGTAACTGTAACCATTATGAGATTAGAATGGTAATAAACTTGTAACATTATTTTATTTACTTATGAGATCATAATTCTATTGGAAAATGTTTTAAATAGTTAAAAACAGCTAACCAAAAATTGTATAGTTATTTAAATAACATTTCATCTTAGCATTTCCAGTCATCACTAAAAAGAAAAAAAAATCAAATAAAAAAAATTAGTCTGAAATTTCTCTTTCTAATTGGGACTTACTAAGTAATTCGATTTTAATCCGAATAAATTAAATATTTTAACAATTATCTTATTTATACTTTTTTTTGTACCATTTTAAAATAATGTGATAATTTTGACAATATTTAGGTGTAGGAACTTCGCATTTAATGGTTTGTTGATGACATACAATTGCTGGGTTACCCTTTTAATTTGATGTATTTAAATAAAACAACATGTAAAAGTTTGGAATTTAATAAATTTACTGATTTCGAATATTTCTTCAGTGTTGACTTCAGAGGAAAACTCATTCAAATACAGACACCGATTTCAGAACTAATTTTGACTAATCTGAAAGAAATCGATTGATTTTAAATTAAGTTCAATGACATTACACATTCAATATCCTAGTTCTTGATATTTATTTACATTTATGTTATGTTTCAAAAAAAATATTAGCGATGGTTCTTTAACTACCGTATATTTCCTCATGTAAGACGATAGAGGAATCATAAAAAAAGGATCCAAAAATTCGGGATCGTCTTATTTGACAAATACAGGGTGTTTCGAAAGAAATAGGCAAAAATTTAAGAGGTTATAGAAAACATCTAAACAAGCAGTTTTTCACCCTACAATGCAGAGGCGGAGAGCAAGCGTTGAACCGCTAGATGGCGCTGTAATGGAAAGTATAAAGCTCTGTTTCTCATCGTCATTTCTACCTTGGAATTCAAGAAGCATGATGGTAGAAATGATGGTGTGTAAGAAACCTGGCATTTTATGCCTTCTATTATAGAGTAGTCTATCGGATCGCCTCTTGTTCTCCGTCTATCCTTGTATGGTGAAAATTGCTTGTTTAGATACAATCTATCACACCTTAATTTTTGTCCATGAGTTTCGAATCACCCTGTAAAGAAAATTAGATTGAAATTTATATAAATTAAAACCTATATAAAATAAAACAAATCACTCACCATTGTATATAAATCATCATATTCATCATCTAAGGCATAGCTCCTCAAGTAAATTCTTTTTTTTAATTGTTGAGAAGCTTGTCACACGGTTCCCTTTCTATACCTAGAGTCGATTTTCGCTTTGTCATCTATATCTCACAACAAATCATCTTCAGTGTCATCCATAGCAATAGAAATTCCACACTTTTTGAAGGATTTGTTAGAGATACAAGTAAGAGGTAAATGTGAGTTAGTGATTCCACTTGTGGTTCTATAGGCAGTGTTGCCAGATGCACGAAAATAAATTTGTTATCGGAACATGTGAGTTCCTGATTCGACACGTGCATCTATTGGCAGTGTTGCCAGATGGAAGAAAAAAAATTTGTTATATAGATTGATTGATTTCTTTTATTAAAATTGGACTTCGAAGTAACTCGAGACCTTTTCTGCAACAGGCTTCGTAATTTTAAATCTTGGTCAAGTGGCGAGCACGGTCGAAACATCCACACCGCGCTAACGGGAGGACGGGACGTGCATCAGCCACGTTGCACTGCGGGTCTTTAGTAACATCAGGACTCTTTAGTAACACACAACTCGACGAACTGCATAAGTGGCGAATTCTTAATCATGATTACTAGGCTACCGCAGCCAATAAACTTGTTAATGGTTCATGTGAGTTCATGATTTGCCTCGTGCTTCTGTAGGCAGTGTTGCCAAATGCAAGAAAAGAAAATTTGTTCCAGATGATGGTCGCTGTTCTAAACTAAATTTAAAAGCCGTTGATAGTTTCGGGATTGTCTTATAGGACAGAAGTATGCTAAAACTGCACAACCTCATCGAGATTTTATACTTCATCTTATCTGAAGGTCGTCTTATGTGTGGAAAAATACGGTATATACAATGCAACTGGAAATGCATAAAAAAAAAGAAACTCTTTTTGCATATAGATAAATAAAACCAAGTACCATGAAAAAATACGTTTTTATTGAAAAAAATTATGTGTAAATTGAAACTAATGCTCAACAAAGTGGTTACATTTTCAAGGTCATCGAATGTATGAATGTTTAACAGGTGTTCTTTGAACGCTACAATAAGTAAGTACTTGGCAAAACCTTCTTCTAGCTGCACTTGTATATCGCTAAATAAAGAACATTATAAAATCATCGTTTCATCTTGCGATATACGAACGGATATCGTAAGGTTTTAATAATTACCAAGAAATAACCAAGATATCTCGATGAAATTTATTCTGCGTATCAGTGTATTCTTACGTACATAATAATGCGAATCACAGTTATTAATGTAAATTTTTTTGCTTTCAGGAAGCCGTGGATTAAAAACCATACAAATCAACCCACAGTCTGATAAAACTTTATTTAATAACCCGGAGTATCGTAAGGTTTTAGGGACTATTAAAATTAATCGAGATAGAGAAAAATTTTATTTATTAATCTTAAGACTTCTCTGCATTTTCACCGTCCAGAATACACACACACACACACACACACACACAC
>BMAW01127735.1:173927-197464 GCA_019974015.1 Nephila pilipes | reverse complement strand
ACACACACACACACACACACACACACACACACACACACACACACACACAATACACACACACACACACAATAATATTGCTTAATATCATACACACACACACGTCACAGCCACACACACACACACATAAATAGCGGCGGCTATTTTTCCAGCATTTTGACTTCTTTTCTAGTTGCCGGGCTAGAGATAGAACTAGCTCTTTTGCTTTTCTCTACTTGCCAGCGCCATCGTTAAATGTCTTCAAGATGGTTCAGCCCAAAGCGAAATAGGAATGGTAGGCTGACGGAAAGATATGGAAGAAAGTGCTGGAAAGCTGTACACAATGGACACAATGCCAAGGAGGATATTTCGCCCAATCATTTGATCAATGTTCAGTATCTACAAGAGAAGGTTTCTCAATCTTGATTTCAACAGAAAGGTTTCATTACTAAACAAAACCAACAATTTAATACATACCTATTTCTACCATAGCCGGTCAAAATGACCAGACTTGTACTTGATTGAATGTATGAAATAAGGATGATACAATACGTAACTGAACGAAGTACAACATTTGCGAATTCGATATTTGTCGAAGAAAACACTTTTCTTATCATAACCGCTGAATGAAAAAGAGTTACACCTGAAAGAAAATGGCGGAAGAGGAAAACGTAACATTATAACAGTGGAGCGAAATTTTTCTATTTGCTCATTTCTCATCTCACACAGAAGTAAAATAAATAAACAAATAAAAGTACTAAAAAGAATTTCTTCACCGGTGAACGCAATTTGTTTTACCTTAAGATTTTTTTTTTTTTTGCCACAGTTGGAACAAATGTTATTACGGAGGTTGCGTCTATTTTCAAGGTTTATTATTATTGAATGAAGAATTCTTTCTTTAAACTTACTTGTGCGGCAGAAATAGAAAATAAATGAATATCTAATTCTTTTTCACCATTGCGTGCTCAATCAAATGGATATAAGAATAAAATTTGTTTCTCTAGGTGCAAAAGACGAACGTTTATTTTTTTCTTCTGGAATACGAAAAGTATAGAAAATTGTTTCTACCCTCAGGAATACATGAGACATATTTTATGAACAGCATTTAGTTAATAGAAACCATCTTTTATTAAACCTTCAGAAAAACTCGCAAAATATAAACTATTTTTCTCTTTCTTTTAGATATCATTTACCAGGCCAAAACTGAATTTTGAATTATGTCCCATTAAAAATTAAATACATTGGTAATAGTATTATTACTTTGATAGTGCTTGTATTTTAAAGTTTAATTTATTTGTTTTAATACCCCCAAATGAACACAATGGTCAATAAAATGTGTCAAAAAATTTTGCCACCCCTTTTATGTAACTGCGTTCGTAAGATAAAACCTGAGATCCGCCGATTGATAACAATCGAATTATGGATTATGCGAAATTAATGATGATAGAAAAAATAATTATTAGAGTTCGAATAGCTCTTTCTAGAGTTCTAAACATTGATAGTGAAGTAGTAGAACATATATCTGCAGTAGAAATCTCTTGCATATTGAACTATCGCCAAGCCACAGTCTTATAAGTCCGGAATGAGGAAAGGATTTTAAATATTCTTCTAAAGAACAAGAAATTGCACCATGCATTATAATTTTACTCGTGATCTTTCTGCTTATAAGTGTATATTTATTTCCTTTTGTTAGCCATACTCGTGTATTTTTAAGTATTGATTTTTTTTTTTTGTGTGTGTGTGTCTATGATCCCATTTCTCTGTTATTTTAAGGTAAAAAAATATTGAAATTTGAATACTTAAACGGGATAATAAACAATCAAATTGTCTAGGGTCTTAGTTAGGATGATGTGGGGCTTAGGAAAGATATGCAGTACGATTGCAAGGATTTATAAATAATTATACATAAATAAAAACATTTATTTTTAATCTTAAATTTATTATCAAGCATTTTTTCTATCGAAATATCTGTGTTTCGATTGGTTTAGAGTAGTTTAGTATGTTTCTGGCATTCCCAATTTTTATATACAGAACTCAAATCCATTGTTTATTTGTTTATTATATTTTTCTTGAATGATATACTTGATTAAGTGATTCGAGAATTTATCGATGAGTAATTGTAAACAACGAAATTTTCTACTGTCTATCTTCAGGTCGGAATTTCAATATTAATAAAAGAGAGATTATAAGTTAATAAATCTTTAATTTTATATTTTGGTTTTAAATTCTTTTTTTGTAATGCCATGTTCATAGAGCTGTGTTTCTTTTTTACTACAGAATATTTCTGTATAAGAGCCGAGAATTTGTTTAACTTTTTCTAAGCTAAGTCATGGAGATCGGCTTATACACAGCTCTATTGGTTCGCAAGAAAGGGAGGTATTTTTCCGTTTACGATATATCCGCCGATGTAGCACACTTTCATCACTTTAATTTTAAAACGTCATAAGTTTCTGAGAGAAATAGTTCAAATTGAAAGGAACCATTTTAGGAAAATGAGTTATTTTCGAAAGTGGTTTATAGTATACTGGTTTGTTGAGTTGCTGCCCAAACAAAAGAATCTAATGTTGGCGAAATCTTCACCCTTCTAACGAAAAATTACCAAAATGTATACTAGAAGTAATAACAGGATACCATTGATAATGCGCACATAAAAACAGTATTGGAAGAGGAATATTGTATCAATCTTGTAATTTCCTTTTTGGGTGTTTTGAACGCAAAAAGAAAAAAAAAGGAGTCACGCGAATAATTTAGAATCGTGTTGGAGTCCGAGAATCCGAATCTTTCAATAAATTCACTTTCGCTTTTTGGAATGTTTGGATGCATATATTCATCACTTTTAGCGTTTTCCATGCAAGAATGCATTCGACTTAAATGCGGGATTTGAACTTTGGATAGATATTTGAAGAAAAAAATATCCTCTTGGCTTATATTCGGAAATATACATATTTCATAAATTATTAAAAATACTATATCCTCCTCAGACCCAAGGTCAATTTTGAATCATAAATTTTAAAATAATTTTTGTATCAATCGGTTCTAAATACATAAAAAAGTACTGAAAAAATGTTAAAAAAATTATTTTAATTTTTATTTTTGAGAAATTAAATGTCTACTGGAGAAGACATTGGGACGAAGTGACATCATCATGTTAATTTAAAATCTTTCTTTTATCTTAATTTAATGAGTAATTCATAATAATTTGCATAATGAGCATAATGTAAAATTTGAATCACAAATTATTCCTGTCCGAACTGTTTGCAGAAGAATCCCAATTTCCAAAATTTATCATTCGTTTTTTCTCTCTCACTTTATCTTATACTATTAAATGATTTCTCAATTTTAAGTTGATTCCTATTGAGAACTCGTGATTTCTAAGAAATGTCTGGAAGTACGGGAGTTATAGTTTTTCCTGCCCAATACATTCGAATTCTGGGAAATTTTAAGTTAGACATAATTAATATCAGTGATCACTAATTATGTTTCATTTCATTTTCTTACAGATACAGATCCTTCCTTTCCTGTATCCTTTAAATATTTACACTTGGTGAATTCAGTTAGCAATTAAAGAATATCTTTCAGAGCTAAAATATGAAGAGCTAAGTATAGTTTCAAATCGAGTGATTATGATAGCCATTGACCCAGTGTCTCCTACAGGCGACACTGAAAAAAAAACCGTTCTAAATCAGAAGTGGGAAGATATGAATGAGAAATTAATAATGTTGTATGAACAGGAAGCTTAAGGAATTCAACAGTGTGTTTAATATTTTTTTATTATACAAATAATAAAAAATATGAATACTTAGCGATGTGTAAGCATATAATTTTCTTTCTCTCGGAAAACACCCTTTTCATTTTACCAAAAATGAGCTACGAATGCGAAATGTTCACTAAAAATCATTTTTTTTTTCAGAACTACCATCTATTAACAAGAAAATTAACTAAATCTGAGTACCAAGGACGCCTTTATTAAACTTAGCGGCATTTTTTGAAAGTGTTGTTTAGTGTCTCCTAAAGACGACACCGGGACAGAGGAGGATATTAGTTCAGTCTATTAAGTATTATGAAAAGAAATGCAAATTTAAATCAACATGGTTTTACGTACTTAACACTTAAGAGCATAGATTATCAAAAAACCTACATAGCTATCCCATGATAAATGTGTTAAGTAACGCATAAACATGCATTTCGATAATTGTAGGAAAATTTTTCTTTAACAAAATTAATATAATGTATAATGAATATTTTTAAATTACATGCAATTAAACTTCCCATTTTTTTTCTTCCCTTCTAGGTAGATTGCGAATAGCTGAAAGAATTGCAAGTGGAACATGCCAGTCTAAAGAATGTATTCGAGCAGGTAAGCAGAATCAATTCCGATTTTATGGTTCCAATATTATGCATTATTTATTATGTATGAGGATATTATATTCCAATATTATATATGAGGGTACTATAAGCTCAAATGTATTAAATTACTTACAATGAAAGCTTTTTTTTTTTTTTTTTTTTTTTTTAAAAAAAAATTTTTTTATTTTTTAAAATTTATTTTTTTTTTTTTTTTTTTTTTTTTTTAAATACAAATTATGTTATTATTTCATCCTTGGATTATTTATTTGAGAAACATGTTTGGAAGCTGATTTTTTTGTACACAGAAATTAAAAAGTTTCCTCGTGGATATTTTTTGCGAATAAAGAATATTTGTTACAAAGCTACAAATATTTAACTGGCAACATTTTATTTATTTTTATGATACTGTGCTAATATTTCAAACTTTGAAAAAATATTATTAACATGTGCTAAAATGTTCCTCCAAGAAAATGGCGTCAGCAAAAATATATTGGCATAAAATGAAGGCTACAAAGTGTTAGCTTCAAAATATTGATATTACAATACAATTATTATTATAATAATTACATTTAGTTTGCATAAGGAATGTTTACATTGTTAAGATATATTAATATTTAATTTAATATTTTAATGTCTGCTTTTATTTTAATATCCATACAAAATATTATGGTCTACTTTAATAAATTATTGTTTGCTCTCATTTTTTAATATTTAATTTAATAACTGATTTTTATGACATAATCGTCTGTTTTTAATCCTTTGTTGTTAACATTGGCAAGGTTTTGTACTTTTGAATATTTTATCTGTTAAAAAATGCATTAGAAATATTAAGAAGACATCTTCTTTTCTTGTTATTCATTGCTTTTGCGGAGCCTGAGACTCGGAGCATACTTACTTTAAGCTAATTAATACTCATTTTGAATGATTCTACTTTTTTGAGAACTTAACAGAAGGTAAAAACATAAGAATATGTTTAAATGAAATTAGCAAAGCCAATTTCAATTTTAATTGTAATTGTATTCTTATTATAATGGTATTTCGAGACAAAGCTCATATTAAATATCGATCATATTTTTGACTTTTATAACACGACATTTTAACAAGATACTAGGTTATTTTTGATTATCTCTTCTCCGTCAGAATAAAGTTCTTTATTACGAGTCAGTAACAAATAAAATTCAAAAGAAGCCTTCACAATAGTTCCCAATTCGTCGCTTCTCTCCTAGTTCAAGGATTATTGGTCGGAAATTTATCTTTTTATTGATGAAACCCGCTCGAAGCTGTGAACCAACAGAATATTTATTGTTAAAATCACTATGCATTTGCTTAATATGTCGGTCCAGGTTAAATTTTTTTCTTAACTCTACACAAGTTCTACATATTAAACTAACAGGCTTGGAAGTATTTTGCATGAGCAAATAAAAATTGCTCTTCCTAGTCCGATCTCTCGACTGATTGATGAGAAGAGTTTTTATAACGATCTTGAAGACGACATTACTATTTATCAGATTTTTAAGTGTTTCAAAAAGTCTTCGAGTGCCACAATTAGGACTCCTCCTCGCCACACAGTGGCACGCGTGCCTAGAGTTGGCCATCCCTACTCTAAGTTTTCGTTATATTGAGCGTTTCGAAATGCCTCTAGGTTCTATGTTAAACATTACCATGAATTCAACAGTTAACTTTTTGCGATTCTTCTTCATCAGACTCTCTTAGGTTCCTGGAATTTAAAAGTTTTTTTCGACCACATTTATTCAGAGATGTTGACCATTCACCATTATCCTTCCAGGATTCAATAATGCTTTGGACATTTTTCAGTTAAATTTCAGTAATTGAAACGACCTCTGCAGTCGTTTCCTTTGATTCGTGCAAATCAATAATTTGATCCTTTTTAAATGAGGAAATATTTCACGTGGAACAACTTCATACGTAACTTCAGAAATGATCAGTTGTACAATACTGTAATACTATTTAAAGAATAAATTAGTAGTGACTGTACAACACAACCAACTAGGAGCTCTTATGTATGACTATATTTATTTTAAACAGTATTTTTTTGCCAGTTAGTTTATATATGTGTGTGTGTGTATGCGTATGCATGTGCATAAATTAAATAAACCACTTTTCTTTTTATTTAATTATTCTAACACAAACTTTTTGTGCCTCTTTTAACTATACCGAATTCTTCTTTGGAATCGTCAGCGTTATGTTTAGTAAAATTATCGCGCGAGTCCTATTTTAAAACCATTGAATTAACAAAACTTTTCTGCTGAGCACTCTTTTTTTCTCCCTATCAAACATAAACGTTCTGCTCGATTTAACACTCTTTCTCTGCTGGTACTTGTTGTGTGAGCAACACAACTTCGACTGCTTTTTTTCTTCATGGTTTGGATAAAATAAATCTATGAAATGCTCCAGAATAATTTAATATAATCAGTGATTAATTACTAATGACGTTTGCTTCATTCTTGTTAATTCTCTTCATACAATTTTCAAAAGTAACATAGATGGAAAAAAACTCCAATTTAGCGTCTTTTATTGAGGATAATTTCAGAGTTTTAAAATATCGGATCGGATATAATTTCAGAAATTGCTGAAGAATTGAGGCTTTCGCGTTTCATGGTATCAAAAGTATGGAGAGAAACTACTGAGTTGTACAGCCTTCACAAAGAACAAACAGCTAATGATTATTAAAAATTCAACCATATCGTGTGCGCCCAGTACAACCAAAAAGTAGCTTAGCTAACTATATAAATGAATAATATTCCACTTATTTCATATAAATGAATTATTATTCCATTATTTTTTCCGTTTATTCGAGAGACGAAAGGTTTTGCTCTCTCTTCCCAAAGTGAATTTAGGGATTAAAGACCCAAAAGGGAGCACCCTTTCTCAACGTATATTATCGTTCTAAATTTCTTGAGGAACCTAAGAACCCGTGACAGCATTCATGGAATCGCATACCTCAATTCGATTTGAAACTATATAAGGTAATGACAGCGCAATGAGGGTGTAGGGGAATGATTTTCAAATTGTGATAGAGACATACCCTTGGAGGTACACATACGCTTTCCGAGAAGTAAACGAGCAAAAAAGAATATATGAAGTAGTAACTAAGAAAAGTATATCTGAAGTACAAATTATTATATACATAATTTATGACTTTTTTTACTTTGTTTTGCTTGATTTATTGCTTATCAACGCCGTACTTAGAAGCGACACGAAGGCTTTTTGCGACGGATCTCGTAATTCTGAGCATCGGTCAAGTGACGAGGATAACACTTAGCTGGAAACCTCTATCCAAACACCCACACCACGCCACTGGAAAACGTGGCGCTTCAATAGATTTAATATGCACCAATTCCATTATCCAGCGTGTCTTCAGAAGCACAGGACTCAAACCCCCGATTCGACGGAAACCACGCTGGCCTCGAGTTCGCGATAATGACCACTAGGAGTGAGCAGCCACTGTCTTTCCTTGGAGTACGTTTGATCTTCATGACTTGTTAAGGAATTCGACAACTGTTTAGCTGTCATGACAAAAAAAATTTAGTTACCAACCTCCCGCTCCGCACCTACTGCACTACGGGTCAGGTGACACTTCTGAGCTCTTCACCCAAACATATATATATATATATATATATATATATATATATATAGAGAGAGAGAGAGAGAGAGAGAGAGAGAGAGATGATGATGATGATGCACGTTAAATCTGTAATAAAAAGTCCTCGAATTGCTTCTGGGTGTGACATTCATAAATAATTCAATCAATCGATAACTTACGTGAAATACGCAAAATAACCCTCATGTTAATGAATATTATGAAATTTATTAAAATTTGACTAATGACCTGATTTATAATTTTCAGTTTTAACAACATTTTATAATTAAAAATTAATGTGCTCTTAAATTTGCATGAAGATATATTATAAACCTTTAAAACTATTACTTTGATACCACATCAAATATTTCATCCAATTCTTTTGATTAATCGGTATTTTGTGTCATCTTTAAAAGATTTTCTAAAATTCTTGCAGAATCGAGAGTGCACTGATCTCCTCAAACGCTAAAGACCTTAAAAATTAAAACTTTCTCCTTTTTTCATCACTATAGATTTATTTAGAATTAAATTTGCCTCAAAGTTAGTTGAATGTGACAAAGTCTTCGTTGATTTAAGAGTTCTGTTGAGAACTTTCGAAAGCCATTAATATTCTTCTAATTCGAGAAGAAGTTCCAAAGTGGAACGTTCAGCAAAATTTTGGGCAAAATTTTCTTGGAGCTCTTCTCTTTTGCATCCAATTAATTGGTGCCTCGGAGGAATTTGCGAAAAAGTCCCGAACTTTTTCGTTTTAATGAATTCGAGGAATTTTAAAGGAAGCATGGCATCAGATGCTAAATATTAATTTCAAAAGAACTCGCACGATATGAAGTTTTGAGTAGGCCTTATAAGAAGTTCAGGGATATGGTTATGTTGTCGGATTAAGTGAGCATATATCCTCCTCAGAACAGAGATAAAAATAAAAGTTTTAGAACACTTTGAGGCAGGCTTTCTTATTTTATATTTAAAAGAAGACAAATATCTGAGTAGAACACTTTGAGGTTGAAAAGTGACATTAATTTGCCTCAAAGCGGCATTTAAGTTTTTAAAAAAATATATATGGGCTAGAGATCATGTATCACACATCATATATATGGCTCGTGCCGGAATAAAAAATTTTTTAAAATTTTATCAAATGTCGTTTATCTAGTTTATTCTTAGTTTTAATCCCACAATATATATACAATTCAAAAGCGTTGCACAAAAAGTAAGCATAATTAGTACGTTGTATTAACGTAATTTTATTTTAAATTTTCACATAATGTTTTAAAATAATTTCTCGATGCTGTGAAATATGAAAAGGCTTGGAATATGTGCAACGTACAGTGATTAGAGTGAACACTTATTATTTCTATACTGGCTTCAAAGGTTTCTATCCCGAAATATGTTGGGTATATGTTTGAAAATTTTTAGTACGTGCTGCTTTTCAAGTGGAAGGCTTCCTTATAACTCTATGCTTTGAAGGATATAATGTGATGGAGAATTTTAAGGGTGCAAGAGCCAAATGTAGTTAGGTTGTTCCAAAAAAGTTATAACTGTGATCTAGACATTTGAAAAATGGAAAAAAAGTAAAAAATTATCGACATTATGGAAAGTCAAAAATAGAGAAGGTAAGTTAGGATATCCCGGGCCACGTTACACATGTTTCTCCCATATAATAAGCCCTACGGGGAAAAAATACTTCAGGGTACCTCTTGATTATGATTCCTATGTCTACCTAAAACAAGTAAGCCCCTGAAGACACTCTTTGGAGAATGTGTGTCAATTTTATCAATGAATTAGACAAACGAGGAAATTTGAGCAGGTATTTTTGTTAACTATGGTTCAAGATAGCCGCAATATCTAGTCCATAATCAAAATAATCAATAATATCCTTCGTTCTTTTGCTTCATTCAATCATCTTGTTTTTATAGTCGATTCATGCACTGAAGATGGGAAATATATCTTGTGTAGTAGAACTCACACAGTCCACTTATTTGTACGATAATTCATCCTATAGAAGATAATGATGTGGTTAAAGTGATAGAAGCAACCCGTGTAATTATTGTAACATTAAATGATGGGTAATTAATTTCCAAGAAACATATGATAGTGGTGTTTAATGGCGCAAGAGCCAGCCACATGGGGTTTTGCTGCGTCAAGCAAGGTGTAATTGAGGTCTAGATGTTTAAAAAAAAATGGAAAATAGGAAAAAAATGTTTGACAAGATGGAGGGTCGAAAATGAAGAATAATCGCTTGGGAATCCCAGTGGCGTGTCATTTGTGTTAATCAAAGACATTAAATCCCATGGAAATTGAAGGTGTGTTGGGTGTTTCGGTGTCATAATGCCCATACTTGCCTAAAGAACGCAAGTCTCTAAGAGCCCAAGTAGCATATCCAAGAAGACATATCCAGACATGATAAAATACTATTGTTACACATGTGGTTAAAAAACATTTATAAAGTTATATTTCAGAGAATATAACTTTATTTTTTTTTTTTTTTGTAAATGAGTACCTCATACATAACAAAAGAAAAGACCAATTTTAAAATTAGCTTATTAAATGTAATGAATTAAAGAGAAGAACTTACCTCCTCTTATGTGTGTGTAACAATCCATTTTGCATTAATTTCAAAAACGCGCTTTGAAATCATAATCCTGGAAAATACCACCATCTGTTGACCAGAAGAGAAAATTACGCACGGTTCTTCAATTTATAATGTATGCAATACAACCGGTTTCAGATTCGTATCTTCTTTCTAGTTTTTTCTTTAAAAATTATCACAGTTTGTGTCACATATGATACGCCCAAGCCTAGGAGAATATATGTCTTAGAAAAGTATGGAAATCAATTTTGCTAACGTACGTTTAGTTTTTGATGAGAACTTCCTCTTTAAGCCTATCTCTTAGTCAAATGACAGAAAGTAAGATTTCCCCAGGAAACATTTTTTCATAGATTTTTTTTCATTATTAATATCATATTCAAGCTTTATCATAGGAGTATGAGGAGTAGTGTATATTTTGATGTATATATCAATCAATAATATTAAACAAGTATGTTCAAATCAAAAATATAAAATATTTCTTATATTCCAAATAAGATATATTAAAGCAGAGGTGAATTAATTGACTTATAAATAGACCATTGATCATGAATACTGTAACACATACAGAAGGACCGTATGAGTTCTCTGTGCTTTTTTACAAGACACCTTTTAAGCTCTCTAAATTATCTGTAATACATTTTTTTATTAAATTTGTATCAATTCAAAATTCATTGCACACGCACAGACAAATAAATATAGTAAAAACCAAACAAAGAATTTAATTTTAAAAAAGTTCGGTGAAGAGTAGATGATCTTGGCCGTACTTGGGGCTTATTTGAACTTTTTATGTGCGTGCCCGTAGACTTGTACAGACGCAGCACCTTAGGCAACTGGGCTGAAAATAAACACTCTACAGGAGCAATTATTTCCTTGTTAGTTTCGATTTGTAAGAGAGCGCTACTGCGCATACCCCTTTTATAAAAGAGAGGAAATCTTTATTTATTTATTACCGTTAAGGGATTTTTTGAACGATATTTTAGAGCAGATTGTTTTTTCCAGCCATTACTGTAATATATATATACCCCTGTTGTGCTCAGTGACAGTTGAAATGTCTTCCGTTCACGTCATCAATAGTTTTTTTTTTTTTTTTTTTTTTTAAATTTAAGATGGCATGTCTATTTCATATATGCGTCATAGCCTTTTTTTTATCGCTGGTCGTGATTTATGAAAAACACTTGTGTCTTTGATAAATAAACTGAGGAATTTTGAGATTAGATTACATTCAATTACAGAGCGATGTTGGGATGTTTTGCCACCTATCTGTTCAAATTTTGGGTCATCTCTTCGGCGGATGGTTATGAACTTTGAGCTATGATGGGGAAATTTAAACTTAGTATCTGCGGGACCAAGGAATTATGTTAAGTTCCCACTTTGATCAGCGTTCATTTTGATCGCTTATTCCAAAGAGGTAAATAACTATAAGTTGTAGACAATTCAGTCAGAGAGGAATTCTCTTCCGGACCTAGTTATAAAGTATTTTGCAACATTTTTCTATATTTCACTTGGTGTGTGTGTGAGTGTGTGTGTCATCAGATTTTCGATCGTTAATTTAACCAACTTCTCATCAAGCTAGATTTCTGAAACTTTGGGAATCGTTCTTACTCGCCTAACAATGCAATATTTAGACATTTGCGACAAGTGTTAACTATTATTATTTCAATAATTTTATTTATAACGTAGTTTGTGATGTAATATAGCGCCATCTATGGAAGATATATTGAATTACGCAGAGAGAGTGATCTTAAAGACGAGAGAGATATGAGGTTTTTTACAAAGTTTTAACTAATATTTCAATAATTTTTTTAATAAACTTTGCCACCATATAAAACAGTTGTTTTGAAAAATGTTGGTTTTTATCTCGAATTATTTATTTCTGTCATTGCTTGTTTCGTTTTGTGGGAGAGGATCGCCACGTATTTAATAATATTGACTCCCTTTCTGTTAGGTGGTGCAGAGACTAATTGTTCATTATCAATCGCACGTATTTTTCGACTTATTTTGATACATTACTGAAAAATTTGTTAACTAATCTGTATATATTGAGCCAATTTTTCATTCTATTGGACGTTTCTGGGTTCCAATTTCAACTTGATACAAAATCGTTTAATGTAACAAATACGTCTCGTAATTTTTAGTCACATCGAGATGTTGAGGTTGACATCTACTCATCCCTGCCACATCCTACTAAATTGAAGTCTTTGAGCTTCGACAGGTTTCACGTGCATCACAGCCACTCTATATACCCGGAGGCTCTTTAAGGGAATCAGGACTCGAACTCGAGACTAAACTGAAAACATCCACGATCAGAAAGTCGATGTCATGACCACTCGGGGCTAGGGTTGCATTATTTAGTGATGAATTGTTATTTTTTTTGTCAACAGAGAAGGGTAGAGGTTTAATTAAAACTCTTTATTGAATTTATTTTTTAGCATCTGTTTATTAATGAGTTGAAATTTTTTGGGTGCACATTCGAAAAAAATTGGCATAAGAAAGAATTAAAAAATTTTGATCAATAAATTTAATAATAGTTACATTTTTTTGATTGGATAAAAATAATCTTATAAGGGTGATATCAAATTATCAATCTTTTCAGCATATGAAGCTTCAAAATTTGTTATTAACTATACAGAAGCTATCTTTGTCTTTGTAATAAAAAATGATTTTAACTTCCAGATTTTATGTAAATTTAAAATAAAATTAAACCGTGTAGCCGGGGCTGACGCACGTTAAATCTGTTAAGTTTAAAAGTCCACCAGTTGGCGTGGCGTGAAAGTTAGGAGATGGAAGTACCAGCTCAGGTATAGTCCTTGTCACTTGACCAAGGTTCAAATTATCAAGTCCGTGAGAATAGCCGTCGTGTTGCTTCTAGCGCGACGTTAATAAAATCAATCAATCAATCATTAAAATAAAATTAAGAAGACGCAGAATTGTAAAAATGATCAAAATATCGAAACCAATTTATTAACTTATTTTCATTATATGACTTTTCTTTAAATATGTGTACCAATCATCATAGCTCTAGCTACATTATTTAAGTAATTGCTTAAATTTTTTTCAGTGATGTGCCAATCATTTCCTTAACTCTTAAATTTTTAAGTGGCTCTTTCTCACACAGCTTTTTATTTGTCACGACGTACATGTATTTAAAACTCTAAGAGATTTTTTAAAATTAATATAACATTTTGAAGTTTCTTCTAGTTATTTTGTGTAGAATGTTTATTAATTCTGTACATGGCATATAGATTTAGATTAATAATTATTTAGACATATGTGTTTTTGTTACTGTTTTTCGTAGTATCTGATTAGTTTAGTTTAGTTTTTATTAACGTTGCATTAGAAGCAACACGAGGCTATTTTCGGTGGACCTCGTAATTTTGAACCACGGTCAAATGACGAGGAAGACACCTGAGCTGGTACCCCCCTCTCCTATCGTGGTATCTGATAATTTTGTTTTGTTTTGTTTTTGTTTTTTTTGTAAAACTATAAATGGTACTATTACGACCAAACCTACACACAGAATTGAGAGAAAAACTTCTAAGATATTAAGGAAAAAATCGTTATAAAATATTAAAATTTGTAGAAGTAAAAATGATTTTAAAATATTGAACTATTTTGAAGAAAATTAAAATTTCAAATAACTGTTTGTCTGAAAATAAACTTTTTTTTTTCTAAAATTCATATTTCACGTGCATTCAAATAAGAATAATATATATAAACGTTTTCTTATAAATATCTAATAAAAAATTTCTCACAGGATAGCGTGTCCTCTTAAAGGAGATAAAAATGTTTTACTTAAAAAGAAGTAACTCCTGGTTATATGACGACAAATCATGCATTCTTGATTTAAAGTATAATGACAAAAATCAATTTTGCATAGAAGGGAATAATTACACGTTTATTAAAATTTAAAGTTTTTATTACTGTAATCGGATAGAAATGTATCATAGCCACACGAATTTTTATTAATATTGGAACTATTTTCTTTCTGGTAAAAAGTGTTCTCTTTAGTTTGTATACAACAAGAATAAACGAAGACTAATTTGATATCAGTTTATGAACTTCATATATTTTGATTTACTTACATCACAATTAAGTTCTAATGTTCTTATAATTTCTGAAACTACGCTTTATTGTAGTTTTAATCTTTGTTCAAATTAAATTTTTCATATTTTTTTTTCTCGCTATGTTTTCATTATTCATTAAAATATAATGAATAATCGGTTTCATTTTAAACAAGCAAACTTTAATTTAAAACTATATTTAGATGTATTTAAAAAATGAAAGCTTTTCAGTAAAAACTAATTACAGAAGCCTTTGTTAAAAGAATATAGCTAGTCATATTTAAATATTTCATAAATTAATTATTACTATTATAATAGATTAATTATCAATTAATTAATCTATAACGTAACACCTTAAGGGTTTTAATATATTTGTAACTAATATATTTGAAAATATATTCGTATACGTGAATATATTTGTAACTAATGCTCACATTTAAATTAAATTAAATTTTTTTTACATTGTTTCCTATTTCTCTTTAGAAATGGAATTTTTCTGGAATTAGCTATGTTCATCAAATTAAATAATTAATTCATTAACACATCATTAATTAATTCCCTTTAAACCATTTTCAATTACATCAATTTTGCCCAAAGGGAAGATGTTTATTAAAATTAGTTATAGTGTCTTTTTTATGATTGTACAGTTTCGAACCTTATTTGAAAGAAAATACATCGTAAAATTTCTGCAAAATGGTGTCACTTTCCAACTTTAAACAGTAATTGAATTGTTTCATTTCAGAAAAAATGAACCTTTTACCGTATCTTTTTGTTAACATTTTCTATTAATTATTACTTGTTTTATACAGTTTTTATATTGCTATAGGATGTTTTGAAAATATACTTATTTATATTAAGTTTTGTTTCAAAATTTGTGTCCATAACTTAATAGAATTAAATTTTCTAAACTAAATTTGTTTTAAATTTCCATTTCTAGCAGCATCCCTAATTTATAATTTTTTATGTAGTGAAAGGGGGAGTATATATATATATATATATATATATATATAATGCAATGGAGCAAAAACTCACTATTTACCGAATAATCACACATATAGCTTGTCAAGAAAAGAAAGAATACAAGATAATAATAGCCTATTCGGGTATAGAATAATTCACGGTTCGGGCTTAGAGTAATTGCTGACTCCTTGCTGCAATTTCATGACTCCAATCTGTTCCAGAATGTTTCGTTTTCTAATTGCTTGAATGGTTCTAATTTTCGCTTTCCAATTACCGATATGCTCCCCGTAGGTGAAATCGTCTGCGTCTTTACCGGTTTCTGTTACTCGTGTTAATTTTCCAACAGCAGATGATATTGGTTAATTATGAATTTAAGTCAATGCAGTAACGCAATCTTAAAGCGTGTAACATAATTTAAACGAAAGGAAAAAATTGAAATGGTCTTTTCTAATTTCATTTTAATGTGAACTAATGTTTTCCTTCTTCTTTCTTTTTCTATTAAGTTTCCGAAAAAGTAGAATTATCCAAAATAAATATTCCTTAGCATAAAATTAGCTTACTTTTATGCCCCAGGCTCTACAGAAGAAATTACTATCAGGAAAAGAAAAAAACCTTTTTCAAATTCTTAATGATTTTTAATTTCACAAGCAAAACACTTTTAAGTACGAAAACGTTGCCAATGTTAACAAAAAATAATGAAAACAGGACGATACTACCTTGAAATCAACTATGAGTATTAAATTAAATATTAAAATAAGAGCAAACGATATATTTTTTTTATTGAAACAGACAATAACATTCTGTTCGGATATTTAAATAAATGCAGACGATAAAATATTAATCAAATACAACTTAGTAATGCAAATATACCTTAAGTTATCTTAATATAATCACAATGTATTATAATGACAATCTTCTGAATCCAAAACAATATATCCTTCATTTTATGCCCACATATTTCTGTTAACGCCCTTTTCTCAAAACAACAGGATTTAGCACATGTTAAAAAATAAATATTTTAATAAAATAATCTGCATTTCCTCTTAAAAATTTGAATTTATTGAGAAAGCCGTATTTGCTGATTTAAGAGATCACAGATTTTCTCTCTCTCTCTCTCTCTCTCTCTCTCTCTCTCTATATATATATATATATATATGTGTGTGTGTGTGTGTGTGTGTGTTTCAGAATGTTGAATTTTAAAGATATAATTATTTTCAT
This sequence comes from Nephila pilipes, assembly GCA_019974015.1. Lineage (NCBI taxonomy): Eukaryota > Metazoa > Arthropoda > Arachnida > Araneae > Nephilidae > Nephila > Nephila pilipes. Next base: position 180,717 of record BMAW01127735.1, on the reverse strand, counting down.
ACTGTATTCACTTTTAAACAATTTCTACAGCCTCCCTCATGCTTGATAAAATGGATTCTACTGTAGAGCCGTGCGACAACTTCTATCAATTCGCATGTGGGAATTACCTGAGTCGAAATACAGTGCCGGACGACCACTATTTGAAATCTACCATACAGACCATGCAAGATGACATGTACGTAACCTTAAAAAGTAGGTCATTTCTTTTCTAACTGCACTACTTATACCCGTGTTTTTACTACTTTCGAACATCAGAATGAAGAATTTCTTTAATTAATTTTGGAAACTTTATAAAAGTTAAGAAATTAATTTCGATAAAAGACGTCAAAGTAAAACTTATGATATGGGGCGTATTTGAATATAATAATAAAAATTGTTAACCGAATATATATTAACATACCGGAGGTCAAGGACACTATATCCTTTTTCAAAAATAGAAATCAGAAAAGTTTTAAAATTTCATAATAAAAGGCTTTATAATTTATAAGTCAATAGCACAAAGAACAAAACGTTTAAAGATGTATTGAAAATATTCATAGTCAAACAGGTTTTAAGTAAAAAAACAAAACAAAAAAATAACGTTTAAGCTTATCTCTTATAAAATTTAAAAAGTGGATATAGTATGCTTTAGCTCCGATGTATAGATGTATTTGACACAAAAACTTAAAGCTTGTTTTCAAGGGGACTTTTCCAATTCACTTTCCGAAATATCTGAAACTGAAAATTCAATAAGGAAAGAAAAATTTGAAAAAGTGTTCTAGATAAAACTACCCATATACCTATTTTAAAAATATATACACATTTTAATTAAATTAGTCACTGTAAAATATTTTTTACACACATTTTATCTAATTCTATTATTTGAATAAAATTATTGCTATTAAATTAAAGTGTTCCGTTACCTATATTGCTAAAAGTCAACTCTTTCATTTGTTTATCATTATATATTTATCAATTCTAATATCCAGTTTTGTATTTGAACAATACATATAAAATACAATTCATTCTACGCCTTTTCTTTCACTTATGTGCATTATTTTAATTTGAGAATTACAATTTACAAAATCTTCTCATACTATAATTTTAGGATTTTAATATAAAATATTTAGTTGTGTATTTTATACATATAGCGGAAAGTTTTTTTTCTAAGTTTATGGCTTTATTTGAGTTTTATAAACTTAAAAATTTTATGATCTATTTTCGAAGATTGTGTGTGTTTCTTTATTTGATTCAAGAAATAAAACTGTAATCATTATCAAAATATACTCCTCTTCACTTACTCACCCCTAAAACAATATTAAGTAAAAAAGTGGGCTTTGTTACAATTGTTAACAGGCTGAATTTTTTTTTTGGCCTTTTCTTTATTGTTCCGGCCAGTTATTAAATATAAACAAGATTCATACTTTCATTGGGTTTTAATAATATATCTAATATATATATAGCGAGAGATTCTATCAGTATTTTTTTTATCTCATTTATTTTCCTTTTTTTGTTATGTTTTGGATAAATCAAAATGACGTGAGTGAAAAACATGAATTATTTTTTGAAGGTAGTCTTCAATTTGAAGGTCTCAACTTCAATTCCTAGAAAATATTACTGTCAATACTTTTGCGTTTATTTATTACTGTTGGTTTTCGAAAGCTAGAATAAAAAAAAAATTTAAGATTAACTAATAATGTTAAAATTTGAACAATATAAAAAAGGTGAATGTTTTTTACATTAAAGATAAGTTTTATTTTTGTTTTATTATTTTATTAATATCAATGTTTCAGATAACGAAATGTTATAATTTGTAATATGAAGCTAAAACGTAATATATTTTAAGTAAATATTGGCAGAGAAAGAGAGAGAAATTCGAAATTTTGGTAATTATTATAAGCTTACATGGAGTGCTATAATATCAGTGGCATCTGAACTTTCTTTTCGTTGATTGAGTCTAGGATAAAAGAACTTAAAATAATTTCATGTATGTCATTTTATATGAAAAATCTGATATTGTATTGTTTACATCAGAGAGTACAAAACAAAACCCCATCATATTATGAATCTTAATATAAGTTCAAAAATATCTAAAATTAAGGGGTAAAAAATTTTTTTCGCAGTTAATTTCATAATTAAAATTAATCTCTATTTTCCAGTATCACATTTTTGAGGTTTCAGTTTTAATCGTTTTCTGTGTCTGTTGAGAAGTTTCTTCTCCCAATTGAGACCACCCCCTATATAAAAAAAAATATATATAGAAAAGAAGTTGCAACCATTTTTGTAAACAAGTTTTTTTCCAAGAGAAAGAATTCCGGATTTCCCTCCATTGTATTAAATTCAGAAAAATTGTTTCATTTTTTCATATGGGTTTAAAATTAAATTCCCTTTGAATTTTCTTATAATCTATGTTGTATTTAATGTAAATTTTGCTTTAATGTTTTTAAAGACATGTAGGGAATTCTTAAATTTGATCACATGTTTTAAATTCTGAAAAAAAAACCTCTAAAATATTATTTAGCTTTTGTGTGAAAAAAATTAAAGTTGAATATTAAAAAGAACTTAAATTTTATTTAATTATTGCAATAAAATTGAAATAAAATTACTTCGATATCTTTCAGAATAATTTGTAATAATTTTATAGACCCAATGTGCATAATTTTTCTTTGATTTTATTTTCATTGAAACAAATATATACGATAAAATTAATTAAGTTACATTTTTGAAATTAAGGGGGAAATAATGAAATATGCCTTGAATTAAATTAAGAAGCTATATAAATGCCCTGTAAAAATTAATGTCAGAATTCTTCAAAAGACTATGTAATAGTGGAAAATTATTCCTAAATTTATATAAATTGGGTGCAGATATTATTATGATTTACTTTATTTTAATAAGTGATCAACTTCAGTTAAGCCGTTTACTAATTTTATTCACTCTTTTGAATAATCGTCTGCTATTATTATTTCTCTTCTTAAACTTAGCATCGTTTGTATTAATGTAAATAGGAGAACATTTGGATTTCGAATCTTCAATGAATTTTTTATCTTGTTTCGTGGTTTATTTGAATTAAAATATTTTATACAATATTAAAATGGTAAATGTGTATTTTATTCATCATTTTATAAATATTTCATTAGTTGCTTTACAGGAATTTGTTAGTTATTTATTTCATATCATTGATTCAAATTTATGTTAATTTTTATTAGTTTCCAATAGCAAAACTTTTGGATCCGCTTTGTTTCGGATCATTCTAGAAAAAGTCTTTTTGCGAGAAAAAATATGATTTTATAAAACGGTTTTGGCATTGAAAATGTTGTAAGATAAAAAAAAAATAGATCCTCATAACATATTACAAAATATGAAACGCTCGTGAAATAGAGTTGTTCCACAAGAAATCAATATAGATAAGTTTGACATCGATGATACTAGTGCGGTTTCTATACGGTATAAGAATGTTCTAAAAAAAGTAATAAAAATCGTCCAAAAACGTTCAAGTGTAACATTAACAAATTAAATACTCATTACGATGTTCAAACAAAAATAAAAATGGAAAAGATACCGAAAAGCACTTTTTATGTTCCATTTTCCATTTCCATTACAGGAACAATAAATTTATAGATAAAACCAGAAATATTCGATTGATTTTATCGACTTCTCGGAACAATCTTTTCTAATTCAAAAACAATTTCTATTAGGCTCGATTAATAATGTATTTATTTATTTTATAAAACTATTATTATGTTATTTACTCTACTAGGACTTTTTTTTTTGCTTGGGGTTAAAATATAAATTTCACGTTGATACAATAGTTAAACTATATCTATGCACTTATGAATTCTTTATTATAGTTCTTTCTACCCTAATTTATGATTTTAAATTGAGAGTTTCGATTGAACTTATTTTAGTTTGGAACTTTCCGATTACACATTTATGAAATAAATTTCTTAAAAACCTCATGAAAATATACATCTAATTATATAATTTTCTATTATAGAAAAATGTACAAATTAATGCGAAAGTGTTTCTGTAATACTAATGTATTGCTAACTGTTAACAAATCGTCATTTCGCACCTCTATTTGAAATTCACTAATACATATTATATTACTTTAAATGTTACCACAGTGAAGAATGTTTTTTTTAAATAAAATTGCTTATGTTTCTGTTAATTATAATCTACAACAAAATAGCAATAGTAACACATACTCTCAAAAATAAATATAATTGTAAACATATAAACTCTAAAAATATTTTTTTCTTTTCACCAATGAATGTTTAGTTTGAATGCACTTTCTTATCGATTATGAGCTACTTTATGGAATACATGGTGTTTTAGTATTCTTGGAACACACTTTAGGGGTTGTTAAAACATACTTACAGCAAGCATTTCTGCGTGTGTGGTGGAATATACGAGAGCAGTTGAAAGGGACATTTTGTGTCACAAACACAATAACTAGACATGAAAGGAAAATAAATTGTTTGACGATAGCAACGTTGACAACAGCTTTGATGTAACAGTGATTTCAGCGATTTCTCAATACTGGTTATTATAATATGCTTTGGAACATCAACGAATAATGGCGGTAGAACATCAGTTGCTCTCGAATATCCATTGCCACTGCGCATGTGCGAGAAATACCTGGCATCTTTGAAATGACCAAGATGTAATCTGCGCTCAAGCGCCAAGTTTGTTTTATTTTCGCCAACTTAATATGCGAGTCATTTAGGCCTAACGTGATAATCGCCTTATACAAAATTTGACATAAAAATTTCACCACCAAAAAATACAAATTGGTGCCAATCGAAGAGTATACAGCATTAGGTCATTTGAAATGATAAGTATTCACTCCATAGATGCTGTCGAGCATCTATTATTGTTGGTAAATGCAACTATGAGCAAATATTGTAAACAATTCTGTATATAAGGACATGTCAACGATGCTGAAATGTAAAAAAATATTCTTTTTGTAATTTTTCTTAGGTCTGTGAATCAGCGCGTCAGATGAACACACGCATTCGTATGCAAAAAATGCTAGTTGTAATATATTGTACCATCGCTTTAAGTTCGTTCCATAATTTCCGAAACTTCCCAGTGTAAAATACATTTAGGATTCATTTATGTAAATTGATTTTAGAAAAGATGACGACTTGTATATACGTTAGGTATAGAAAACAATTTTGTTAAAACGATATTAATCTTAATTAAATGATTAATTTTAAACGAAATATTTAATGCAAATAGAAAAGCCTCAAGTATTATATATCATCATTTCTGTACGGTATGCTCATAAGTAATCACTTTTAGTTGGTAAATAAAAATTAAAATAATTGTGAAAATCGAATAGATCCATGAACTGCTCATCATTTTAAAAAATTATAAAACCCGAACAAAAAAGTCGAACGACATTTTAAAAGTACATCTTTCTTGTGTTGATACTTAAATAAAAAAAATCAAATCTTGTAGAAGTGTCTTTCAAACATCAATGATGAGACTCACTATTTTTGGGTAGATATAAAATATAAATATAATTTTACATGATTTTTCTATTTCAATGAAAAAACATGCATTCGAAAAAGCAAAAAATAAGGAAAATTTCTGCAGAATAACATTTTCTTCCCGATGTTTGAAAATATTATAAAATATTTTTAAAGACTAGAAAATTGATAGACAGACCATTAAAATAGAAGTAAAATTTTTTTAAAAATCGGAGGAAAATTATTGTTTTTTTGACACCTTCATTATTCTTTGTTCATTCGAATGCAATTTATTGCAGTCAAATAGATAAATTAGTCTATATTTGAGGAGGGAAGAAGAAATTCCGTAGGATTAACATTATGTTCTCGAAATAAAAATGGCCTGTAGATGAGAGCCTTAAAAACTTGTTTATGAAATTAACTTATACGTTACATTTCAGAAGTATTCTATCTTGACTTTCAAAGACTTAATTACGAAAAATAGATGTACCGATTATTTAAAAATTTTGAAAGCAGCCACTTTATTCCGTTTAAAGTAGCTGAAATGGAGAGGTTTCTTTGTGTGTTATCGGATTCATGCGCAAGCTACTTTATTTTCTGTTAACTTATTATTGATGTACTAAGTTTTAAACATGGAAATATGTAAAGGTATCTTTGTTAAAGAATTTTACTTCAGTATTTTGATTAGGATAAGGTTTATATTTAGTATGTGCTTGGCACAATATGCCCCAAGAGGACTCAAAGTGAGAAATTTTATTCAACCAACCCATCTAAGATTTATAAACAAGTAATATAAAAAAAATTAATGTAAAATCCTACTTAGGTCAACAAAAAAAATTTTAGTTACTTTTTATTAAACTATTTGGCGGTATTTTGCCAAATGTGGTTACCCTGGAACATTTCGTAAACTTAACGTTCAGCCAAAAAAAAAAAAAAAAAAATCGCCAAGTTTGGCAATTTTTGAAATCGAGCCAAGTGATTGGACCAAACTGCATTTTCACCAATTAAATTTAATTAAATGAATTAATATTTTAAAAAAACTGTATTAACGTCAAGTGTCATCCACTACAAGTTTTAAAAAATGTATATGAACTTGAGTGGATGAATAAAAAGTATTTTATTAACAATTGAAAATTTGAACAAGATATATGTTGAGAGAGTGTGAGCTAATAGTAGGACTTTAATAATGATATACAAAGGATCTAACTTATTTGTGATATCAATAAATCAATAAGTATTGCGTAAAGCTAAAGATTATTTAACCATACGAGTGTATTCCAGTTTTACAAAAAGAAGAAGAAGAAGAGGAAGAAAACCTAATATCACACTTATAT
>BMAW01127735.1:118503-162636 GCA_019974015.1 Nephila pilipes | reverse complement strand
TATATATATATATATATATATATATATATATATATATATATTGAAGATTCGGCTATATTTTCTGGGGAAAAAACGAAGAACATTTCCCGTGAAAAACCTTGTACTAATTGTTAAGGAGCTTTTTTTTTTTCTTAATAAAATTGAGAATGTTTTCTGTTGAGAAAAATACTTATAGCACAGTAAGAATGCTATGCATAAGTATATTTGTAAAATTTATATAACTCTAATACTTTCCACTTACTAAAATTTACACACTTTCTGAAAATAGCCATAGATATTTATAAGAAAAGTATCTGGATGTAGAGAATTAATACTTTCTATAATTTTTAAAAACATTGCTACGCCTTTCAAATTTCATTTCACATCATATCAAAATTGCATATTCGCAGTTATTCTGTTACAACCTGAACAGTTATTAACAAGTTTTAATCACCAATAATTCACATTGTAAATTTTATTGATGTAGTATAAAACCATTTTGTTACGATAATACTTATGTACGTGAATAGCATGCGATATGATTAAAATAAAGTTATAACCATTCATCGATCTTCATGAAATTAATTAATTTTTATAATTATCTCACATAAAATTTAAATAATAAAATAATAAAATTAAAGATTAATAAAATAATAAATTTAAATAATAAAATTAAAGAATAAAATTTAAAAATTGTGTTATCCGCAAGACAAACTAAATAGTTTTTTTGTTTTAAGGGGTCTTAAGTTATGTTTCAGTCTGTTTTTGTTTAAATACTAGGGAAATTTCACTATATTCGTCGGAGATCACATGGTATGAATGGGGGGACTCTAGGAAATCTAAGTGTAGACTTAAAGTATGGTAGAGATCATTACTACAAGTCTGTACCGTGGGAAGAATGCTGACTTTGCAGATTTTAAGAGCGCGTTATTGAATAAATTAAAAAGAAAAAAGGAATCGTATCAGGAAATAAGAATGAACATTATCTTTTAAAAGAGAGATTTGGAAAATTTAAGAAATTAAATTAAATTATATATTATGGTGAAAAATTAATAGGAATTAAGTTAAATTATTACAAATTTCCACCATCCGCAAGACGCGGATGTGTGTTGGGCCATAACACATAAACTTTAATATCTTACATGGGTGTCAAAGAAAATAATCAAATTTAAAATTAGAGTTATATTTAAAAATGCTACACCTAAAGAATTAATATTTAAAAATTTAAGATCTAAAAATTTTATGCCCTGAAATCCCTTCATCCTCATTGAATACAAAAACAATTTCAATGAAATAATCAAAACATTAAATACTAAGTAAAAAAAATAAATTTGTACGTTGTGTGTGGTATTGAGCTTGCTAACAAATTCTTGAACATGTAAAAAAAAGCCCATAAATAACACAGATGTGTAGGTGGCATTTTGTAAATCAAAAGTAATATTGAAACAAGTATAAAATTTCAAAATGATTAAATTGACAATTTTCAATTCAATTGCATTTCGATCACTGATGACAAGACTCTGACGCAGTAGCAGAAACCTTTGGTTAATTTTTTTCACACGCATCGCTGGATTGGAATAAACATGAAAAATTTAACTCTGTTCTACATGGTACATGTTCTACAAGGAAAGGTCAACAGACAAGGAAATGCAAGTTTTTTAAAATTTGTTTTACGAATATTAATTAAATTTAAATAGTAGTTATAAAAATATGCTTGCATTATAACTTTCTTATTATTTTAGTTTACAACAATTTCTTAAGCAAAACCTTTTTTCCGAATTACCAGAAGAAATGTAGTTTGTTGACAAAACTGTGACACACTTGTTCTCATGTCAAACTGGAACAACTAACCTTATTTTATTTATTCATATTATTCAACATTTAAATTAATCCACCTTCCTTTAAAATTAATACCTTCATCTATAGAAATCATCTAAACTAAACATACATTTTCTGTTCTGTACAAAATTTTCCTTTCCGCCAATTGTTGTCTCCATTCGACAACACCTTCTTGATGCGTCGTTTTTTGTTGTTGTTATAGAGTGTGTGTATATATATATATATATTATTATATATTTATATATATATATAATTTTTGAATCTACAATGGTGATTGTTTGGAATAAATATTTTAACAAACATTTTTTAAATAAAAAAAAAAGAAAATGGATGAAAATAAGTATGAGAAAAATTGGCATAATAAAAAATGTATTATAAAAAGGAAAAAATTTGTAACTTATCTAAAAAATAATTCAGGTACACCAACTGAAGAAAAAATATAAATTGAAATCACCTCCGATTAAATTTGAATATTATGTCAAAGAATTTGCTAGTGCTAAAACAGTTAGATGCGTATCATTTTGAAATTCTAAGCAATTCTAATACTGGCATAATTCTAACGTAGAATATAATCTTTAACTCTAGTGCTGAGTGAGTCTAGTATTAGCCTTTCCAATATTCGAATTCTAGATCTCCCACGTGTTTGAATCATCTTAGAGAACAAATTACCTACCGAATCGAAGTCGATAATGCGATTTTAGATACAGTTACAGAGCAGATGTGGACTGTTGACGTGCCGTAGACGAAAGCGATTACGATTACGATGTACCTCAATAATCTCACTAGAATTTCACAAAGGGTTTTGAAGCTTAATGATACTGCAAAGGGAGATTATCGCATCTAATAAGATATAAGAATGGATTATGGTATATCTGCAGGCTTTGAGAAGTTGGAATAATTATCTCACTCTGTGGATACCGACGTATTTTAGAACTTATTAAACTGGCTAATATTTCTTCAAAAACATACTTCGGTGCTGTCGTAAGTTTATTTCTTCCAATTTGTGTACATAACAGTAAGGTGTTGTTTTCTAGGGAAGATCTATAACTTAATTTATGGCGCTAACTATTCGAGATTTTCTCTTCATTAACCTAGGAGATTTTTATGGTAATTGGAATTGCATAAAATTACAATTTCTTCCCAACCAAAAGGAAACGTGAGGTACTTAGATGAAGATAAGAAGTTCAGTAATCGAATTAAAAATAGTGATATATAAGCGAAATAGAATTGAAAGGATAAAGAAAAAGATATAGGATAACAACAAGTTGATAGATCTTGCAGATTGAAATGAATCATCGTGATTAGTATTTTGAATTAGAGTGACTCGTAATTAAAATACTAAGATAAGAATCGGTTGTTGTTTAGAAGTGTTTGAATCAGAACGAGTTGTTTGGTAAGTTAATACTTTATTGTTATATTATAAATTAGGATTGACCGAGTTAAGAAGGATTCGAAAGAGAGCGACCTTACATATATTGTGGGGCATTAATAAAATATTTTGCTCTATTTTTATAGTTCTTCAATTGAAGTTTTGCAATTACTGATTATTTAGTTAAGCCAAAAGAAAGCGGTAGAACAGAAGTACTCTTTACTATAGTATACATTTCTGTTAGTTGAGCAATAATATAAACAGTGTTACAGATATCCTTTCCCAGAAAAAGTAACGTTCTTGAATTTTCTCCGAAAATTACCTTGAAATGTGTACAGCAACAAAATCAACATAGTGTTAATACAAATGAGTATTTCATGAACGAAAAAAGGCATATTATAAACTATTGTAGCCCCTGTACTTCGCCTGAAAGGTAGTAAAAATTTTGTTGCTTTTTAATTTTTTATGCAGTAAACGATTACGACGAATGAAAGTAAAAGTTATTGGCTGTTAAATCTGGACAAACCTATAATATTTCGTTATACAGAAGCATCTTGAAAACTCAAATATGACTTTGCTTTGTGATTGTTCTAAAAGTTAATCCAATCTCATACTTATTGCCCAATCATATTGATTTCCAAATTTTGCATGTATAATTAATAAATAATTTATTTTTCTCTGCTTTGTAATATTCGATACGAATATGTAGTACAGGATCGTTTTTAACAACGATTTTGATTGTTATATTTTGTTTACAATCTTTGTAGATTTTAACATATACCATTGAGTCAGATGTCATTTTGATGAATATGACATTTCTCTATACTATTCTTTTCCATTATCTGAAATTATAAACTTAAATTGTTTAATTTAATAGGAAGTTGCGGTTAGCATGTTTGCTGTAAAAGGTTTATTTATTTAGTTATTTTTGCTGCGATGAATTCTCTACTTTAACTTTGTGACTGTGACCTCAATACATAGCCCCATCTCCTTATATATATATATATATATATATATATATATATATACATATATATATCAAAATCAAAATATATTTTTACTTAGAAATAATTATTTTAAAATAGGATAAATTCAAAAAATATATTTCGCGTTTTTTTTATAAAATATATAGTTAAAGTTTCATTACAATAATCTCACTGATTATGCTTTAATCCGATTTAAGCCAAAATATATATATAAAAAAATACCGTCGGGATTGAAGTGAATGTGACCAAATGAAAAAAAAAATATTGCGCATATCATGTTTCTTAACCGAAGCGCTGTTAGAATATAGCAGATTATTACTAATCTCAGCAGTAATTTCTATTTTGTAAGACTGGCTAATAAAGAGGTTTACTTCTGTGTTCATGTTGAATCACAACACAAAATCAAGCTTTTTTCAAAAATTCCTTCTTAAGAGGTATCGCATTTTTTTATGATTGTGGTTCAAAAAGTGTCTGCTTTTGACGACAGATGTCGTTACTACTACAAGCTAATGTTACCATTGAAATCTGTCATCTGTTAAACAGCACCAAAACAATTTTGACACTGATTTATTGATTAGTTTTCATTTGATTGCCATTTTCTGCCAAATCAAAATTTGTTGCTGCCGCGAAGAGTTACTTCTGGTGAAAATGCTCCAGAAAAGCGAAGAGGATCTTAAGGTTTGGAAAAGTTATTGTGACGAATTTTCGGGACTTCAGAGGCGTCAAGCTCATGGATGCTTAATAGAAAGGGAAAGCGATCAATAAATTGCACTGCATTTCCATTCCCACCGACATGAGTCATTTTTTAACCACCTACTCATATTGCTTTTAAATAGATATTAATAATAGAGTCAATTTGCTGAATGATTTTCATTAAAATGATAGATTTTTAATTTAAATTGTATGTAAGTATTTTTTAAAATAAGTAAAAATTGCAATAGTGTTATCAATCACGTTACAGAAATTAGCAGTCACTTTTATCGCGAACACAATAAATTAAAAAATAAACACAACTTGTCATGGCAAAAAAAATTCATGAAATTTTAATCATTTATTCTCAGGGTGTCTCTTTCTTTATAAATCTATGTTTGATTGATAACGGAGTTTATTTTCAGAGTCATCAAAAGCTCCCTTAAAACTCCTCTGGTGTCTTCCCTATCGTTTTGCATACACCAAGAAACAAATGAAGAGAAAGGCCCATTACGCTAATAGCATTTTTCGGCTCGCAATTTAAACAAGATAACCAGTTTCCAACAGATAAAACTTAAAAATGAGCTAATCCCCTTTTAAAAGAAGAGCCAGAATAATATCAATTAAAACAAAGCGCAGTTTCATTTTATTACACTTTATTCGGTTTTATTTTTCAGACCGGGAAATTAATTTTCATGGATCTTGGATACTTTAAAGGCATCTAATGAGTTTTTAAGTGCATTAAAGCTTTAAGAAAACCGATTGCATTAATTATGGGCTTTCGAGTAATTTTGTAAACACTTACGGGGGAAATTTAGTTTTCTTTTCGCTACGAAGATTTACTTTCTATTTCTTTTTATTATTATTTTTACTTGATTTGTAATCACTCTTCTGCGAAAGATATGGTATAAAGTAATATATGATTGTATTTCTGTAAGTATGTAAGAAGTTTGAATTGCTTTTAATTTTTGATTAATAAGTACAGTCTACTTCATCTCAGACTTTGCTTTCTTTTTGCTCTTACAACAAATATTTTAGCTAATTTAATTATCTTCGAGAATGATACGTTGTAGCAAATACATTTTGGAGCAAAAAAAAATTATATTTCTCTATTCTAACATTCTTAATCAATATTTTTCTTCCCGTTTCCTTTTCTTTTTCTATTCATAAAATTTTCGAATGGGTAATTAATCGTTGAATTTAATAATGTGTTCTTTTTGACCTTTTATTTTTTTAGTATACATGTGATTAATTATTCTATTGCTCTCCCGTAATTTTTAAAATCTGCAATTACCAAGATTATTGAAACACCTTTTACAAGCAAAAATGACAGTATTTTGTGCCAAGTATAAATATTGCTCACTTTTTAAAAGTTAAAGCAATTGATTTGAATTGAATATTTATTATCGTTTCACTGAGTAGCAACACGAGGGCTATTGGCGACGAACCTCGTAATTTTGAACCATGGTCAGGTTCCAAGGACGACACCTGAGCTGACACCTTTTTCTCCAAACTTCTATACACTCCAATGAAAGTACCTGAGAGACCGAACAGATTTAATACATATCAGGCCCCACAACGCGGTGGATCTTTAGTGGCATCAAGGTTCGAGTTCACGCCTCGGTGTAATCAGTGCCGGACGCAAGTCCGCGATCATACCACTAGGCTACCGCGGCCACTTAAAACAATTGAAGTCATATTTTAACAATGAGGTATCTATATATATTTGTACATCAGTAAATAATTGCGTATTAACAATTAATATTCAATAATTGTATTTACAATGTAAGTCTTTACTTATCTTTTTAGATTCATCTTGCATAAAATCTATTTTATTTATATCTTTAAAAATTTGCGGTGTACTTAAAAGCGAAACAATCTATACACAGGACATAATTAAAGTTTCAAAAGTTGAATTTAATAAAAAAATTTAAAAATACATTCTATGACTGAAATTTTCCATAATTTTTATATAAATATTGGGCAATAACTAAAGTGTGTGAACATTTATTAGGGAAAAAAATTATGTTCACTGTATTAGAAATAATCTCATTTTATAATTTTCAAAATATCAGCGTTATGGATACAAAAGATTTACAGGATAGTGTATCAGAATATCTTTAAAAAACCACATTTTGAGAAAAACGTAAATATGCATATTTTTCTGTGTGACGTGGCGCGTGTGTTTACAGTTTTAAAATTCAATTTTCAAAGGTTCTATTTTTTTTATATATCAAATTCTCATAAATAATACATCAACTGGATCGAAGAAGTGCTTTCTATTTTATAATAGCAATTTCAAAAATTGCAAAATTTGAAGCTTTTTAGTGTTTTCGTTATTTTAATTGGCATGATGATGAAATGTTTGGAGATGATGGTACCAGTTCAGGTGTGTTCCTCGCCATTTAATCGAGATTCAAAATTACGAGGTCGGTCATCAATAGTCATAGTGTTGCTTATAAATGTGACATTAATAAACAATCAGAAGTTATTTTGAATATTAAACTAGTATAGATATGCCATAGCAAACAGTTTTTAATAGGAAAATATAAAATAGAAAACTAATTTTTACAATTTGTTTTTTTATATATTTAACCACTGACAATTCCAGTTTCTTTTTTTTTAACAATGAAATGTTTAAGCACACCATGATGTGTTGGAGAACTGTGCTTCGTTATCACTGCTTTATCCTAGGACCTGCTACCCAAAATCAAATTATTATATTAATTTTTCATTTCGTTTGAACTAGCATCACCCCAAAGCTTTGTGAAAGCTATTGGGACATATGTAGTTATTTAGAACTACTGCCAAGTATCGAACCCAAAGAAGGTTTAAAAAAAAAAAAAAACTCTCCCAGAACGTGTCAATTTCTTCCATTTTGCAGGAGTCTGCTAATGTCTTTTTTTTGTTATGGAGTGTACATATTCTTCCAAAAAGAACGTAACCCAAAAATACCGTTAATTTATTTATTATTCATTTTTAGTTTACCACAAAATTATCTTTTAACATTTCACTTTAAATATTAAAGGTTGTAATTATCTTAAATTGTATGATTTTATAAAATAAAAATAATATATTTCGTAATTGGACCATTTAATGTACTTTAGGTACCAGCACACTCCATGGTCGTTCTTGTGTTACAAATCATACGGCTCGCGTCTTCAAGAATTCTCATTCTTTAAAATTTCTTAAATCGTATTCAAAGCAAAAATCTAGAACGTATTGATTAATAAACACAAAATGGAGATCTGAGATCATTATTTGTAGTAATTTAAAAGTTTAAATGTTAAAAAAAAGTTTTAGAAAAATAGCTTCTATGTTTAATTAACTCTGTCTGGGATTCTTCTTTATAACAATAAATTTCAGTGATATAATACCTATCGATAATCGTTGGCATTCTAATAGTCTTAAAACTGTTATGTCTACAGACCGTGTTGGTGAACTTTTTCATGCTTATTATAATAATCTTTTAATTGCAAATTATCTCAACTAAAAATAAAGCATTCTAATTTGGATCATTTTTACTAATATTAAAGTTTCAGCGATAAATATAACACATGGTTTAATAATAAAAATTTCATGATTATATTTCCTGTACGAATGCAGAATGCTATTATTAACTGCAATTCACTTTGCTTAGCCTATGGCTATCATAATGACATCAATTCTAGGGTGTTTTTGAAATATTTCACGTCTATATTTTGCTAGAAAATATATATTATATATTTTACTATTTCTTTACTTATTTGTGTAGAACAACGTCGTTCGATATAATTATTATAATATATTTTGCCATTTTTCTATTTTTCCGTCTTCAGGAGATTTAAATCTTGCTTAGCATAGTCAATACATCCTGTTATTCTATAAATTACTGTCATAAGATGAGGTCAAAAATTAAGTTAATTTCATGTTCTCATTCTTCCACGCTTCCTTCATATTTATGTTATTGAAAAACTGCTAAATTTAGAGGTAAATATACTTCTTGCTTTCTCTCACTAAAATCTTCATTGAATTGATGGGGTTTGCTTATTTATTTAAACTATATAATAGAATAACTACAGTGCCCTCTAGAATCAAAGTAAATGGACTGAGGTTGGTGATAGAGTTGCTGATTTTAAGCTCAAAACACTCAAACACCTTTCACAGCAACTTCCATCGAATTTTATCTCATACAGATAGTTCTATGGTATTTAAATTGCTGTTATATATTCTGGCCAAGTAAAATTTCTTAATCCCTTGGTCAAATTTGAAGCACCTCAAGTGACCGAATAGAAATCTTGACATTGCTACCTGCTGGACCCGATCCTCCTCAAAAACGATGGCTCCACCCGACCGCTCCATGACCGCTAATCATTTGTCAAAGGAGAGCACCAAGAAAGATCAATAGTAAATTTAACTGCTGAGCAAATCTCTAGAAAAGTTAAATTGGTAGAAGTCAAAGCCATTGAATTCCCCTTTTAACTAGGGTATTGGCCACTTCGTTACCGTTGCTGTCAGTATAAGAGGGAATCCACTGAAGATGTACAACATGGCAAAATGAAAGTTTTTGAAGTAAGGTCGGTATACAGAGATTGATGCTGAAAGACTGCAGTCTTTAAGCCCTCTTTAATTATAATTAGCTCCGATCGGAAAACAGAGCAGTGGTCAGACATTTTGATTTTAATGGGGAAGTAAATCTTTGTAATATAGTTGAGAAATTAACAATAAGACAGAGCTGCTAGCTTTAGGATTGCAAAATAAGCAAATTAAAATCTATATTCTACATACGGAGAAATCTGAATTTAAAGTATGCTTAAATATCAAAGTCAAAGAATGTATCAAAGGGGGAGGGGAATCTGAGAATCATTAACAGAATACATCCTAAAATGCTTTAGTAAAATTGTATCACCTCGATATCATTTCCTTTCCTTTATAATTCACGATTAAGATATCATTCAATAATCATATGATAACCAAATTGCTTATACAGATTTATGGACAGTCAAAAATATTCCCTAACCAACTATATCTGTAAATATGCTCTATGCGCGTCACAATCTAACGTTTACTAAAACAATTAAGTATTTATCTTAACCAATTCGAAGCAAACCAATCGGGTTCGAGTCCTAAGAAGATTTATAGATGAGAGTCCGATTCACGGGCCCTATGCAAATATTTTTCCATTATTGGCGTATAACTCCTTATACTAGTCAATACAATCACTATTCCTTCATTTACACAACTTCCTCTCACTCATTCTACTACTATCTAAATTCGTATTAAATTCTTCGCTGAGTATAAAGGCAATTTATCAAATCCGTTGACTACATTTCGATGATTCTAATCTAATTTTAAAAAGTCACGTTTCATCTATTGGGAGAAATCTTCGATTCAAACAACATCATTTAATGTTCCAAAGTGTTAGCTGAAGGAGAAAATGCGATAGAACCCACGTTATAAAATATTTTCCCTGAAACTCATCTTGGCATTAACTTCAGTAAACATCAAATAAAGTCTTCAGTCATAGATATAATTACGTAATTCTCAAGAACAGCAATTTAATTAAAGACAAATCTTTTCTTATGAAGTACATTACCCATTACAAGAACCGCTCCACTTAAGAAATCGATTACCTCATTTCACCTTAAAGTAATACTTTAATCCTTCAAACCTATCCTTCTCCTATCAGTTTTATTCGTAATCCCTACCTGGGGGCAGATTTTTTGAAAAAGAAGTTTAGAATTTTATTTTCCACTCTCCTGCATTATGTACTTCATAGATTCTTGTCGGGAACTTAAAACTTATCCCCATCTTCTGGAGAAACTTTTAACGCGTCTTACTTTTCGCACTCGAATGAAAAAGTAATCACTACTAATGCTTTCCATAAAACGATTTAACGGCGCCAAGGTTGGCGATATCCATTCCTTGGCACTTTTTTCCCCTTCACTTTTTGGTCCGTGTATTTTTATCGCTCTAAGGAGTTAAAGTGTGATCATCTTTGCGACAATCACCCGCTCCGATACCAAGTTTGTACTCGCTGTTTTTTCCATTCGGATTATTTTCTTGGCGGAAAAAACGAATAAAGAAGTGGGTTTTTTTTTATCAATGAAGAAAAGAAAAAAGGAGTCATTTTAAGGGATCAGCGACAAATGTAACAAATGTAGTAAAAACAGTATTTGTTCTGATAGGAGGGAATTTCTCATTATGTCAAAATCATTGATTTTTTTTCACTCTTTTTAATGCTTTCTCACTAATGATTTCCGATTACATTTTTTAACTTATTGTGATAATAGCCCTCTCATTAAGTATTTTATATATGTGATGAACATTAAAGAGTTCATTTCGAATGTAAAGATATGATTACGATTTATAGTTTTTCTCTTTTTTTTTTTTTTTTCACGTAACGTCCCATTCCATACAAAGAGAGAGATCATGTGTTTGTAGTTTTCATGCAATTGTTGGTTTGTACTTGTAAAAAAAATGTGTTCTTTGATTTTTTTTTGTTTTGTTTTAATAACATTTCTGACTATAGTTATTTTAATTTTCGTTTTTAAGGATTTATTTTGGTTAGTATTTTTGGTTTTATAAATATTTTTAATAATATATTATGTTGATGGGGATAGTTTCCCCAATAATTCTAGAATTATCCAGTCTCTTACAACTTTAAATATATTATTTTCCAATACTTTGTTTTTTGGGAAAATTTTTTTCAATTATATCTTTTTTTTTTTTTTTTTTTGATATTTCTGATTTTTACCTATTGATTTTAAATTAATTTACTTTCTTTTAAATGTTTAATTATTTTATTACTAAATTTGAATATTGTAGTGTCATTCACTTTTCAGCTTGCAATTTTTATCTGTCTAAATTGTATTTTTCGATTAAATACAAATTATATGTGTGTGTGTGTGCTTGCGTGCGTGCGTGTAAGATTTTCCAGCTAATTATCAAATAATTAATTGTATTTTCCAATGTACTGTAAAACCAGTTCCTCAGTTACTCGATATATGGCACCACGAATCAGCGTCATGTGATAGCTCTCACAGCGCCACCTATTCCTGAACAAAACTGAGCGTCATTTCGTTCTCGCTCTCTTTCCCCCTTTTTTTGCCTCTCTTCTCCTCTGCTCTTCTCCCGATGTAGTAAACTCCGAACGCCAGAGCGCGTTCCAATGACCATCGCTGATATGCGATACAATGAGGCCGCTATCTATCTTTCTCCGATGAACTGGTTCTTTCAGTCGAAATAATCTGTATATAGTAGTTTTGTAAATATTTCTACTTCATCTCGTCTACTTAAGAATAAAAGTATTGAACGAACTTTAAGCCTCTTTACAGAATTGTTAAATAGTATGAAGTCATCATAGAAACCGGTAATGGAATTACTCCCCTAGACAAACCAGCCCTTTGCGGAAGAGCAAACCAGTGTAGATTCGGGATGTACAATCTCATCACCCCCGTTCCACACACACATATATATACACCTTTGCTTACAATTTTTTGTTTATATATTTTTATGGAATGGTGTATATCTTTTTACTCTATGGTACCATAATGTTTCCTTACATACTGTTTCACTTTTTAATTATTGAGATTACTTTCTAAAACTTTTATTGATCGCAGTATTGGTGTCTAATTACACATAAGTATTAAATTGTTATACATAAGGATTCCCAAGAGCTATCATCCCGTGGATACTTCTATTCATTTTGGTCTGGAACCTTCTCAGGAATTGCATTAGCACGTTTCTAATTTTATTTAGTGTTTGTCAAGTGATAAATCAATCAAAACAGTAATCCTTTAATTACTTAACATCAAGCGGTACAGATGAGGATATTGGATAAACCAATCAAGTTACAGCTTTCTTTTAGAAACTTTTAAAGTATTTAGAATCTGTAAGATCAGATAAGCCAGTCAAAAAATATAATTGCGAAAGTATTCAATTAATTTCTCTTCGCACGCATAACTTGTAATGTCTTTAGCTTCCTTTGTATTCGTCTTGCTTCTATGAATGATTTTGGAGTATTTTATCAATTCATAATGTCCAACCCGTGAAGAAAGTACAACACTCACAGTTTACTTTTCTGATGCAGCAGGTGCCCTCAGAGAAAGAGCGATGCAGAAGTGAGAGATTAACGGTTAGCGACGGCTTTTATACTTGAGGAAAAAAAAGGGGGTAGCCTCATAATTTTGTCTTTCAGTAATAAAATGGTGCCCAGGAACATTCTAGTAAACATGACACGTGCGATTCTGAAGAGGAAATTACGATAGTTTAAAGTTGAAGGCGAAGAAGTTTTAATTTTAAGAAATGTGTGGCATTAAGAATATTTGAATTAAAAAGAAAGAAAGGTAAAAATTTAAGGGGTGATAGAAAGCATCGAAATCAGCAATTTTCACCGTACAGTGGACAGGAGGAGAGCAAGCGGTGAACCGCTAGACGGCGCCGTAATGGAAAGCATAAAGTGCTAGTTTTCTTACACATCGTATATAGATGCAATTGTTTAGTGTAAATTACGTAAATCTACACGTGTACATGGGCTGCGTGTTTAAATTATGCTTTGTAATCATATGTGTCACTTTCTTTTTACTTCATTTGTTTACCTGCGGACTTTCATGGTGTTCTTTTGCAACATTCGGTGAAGTTTGAAAACATACATTTAAAATGAGTAACCACCAGTGTTTGGATAATAGAATGAGAAGGCGAATTGCCAGAAGACTGGAGTCTGGCAGTTTGAAATGCAAATTGCTAACTTTTAACGCCCAGTGTTGCGTGCATTTTATTAATACAATTTAGTGAGAATGGATCCATAAATAGAAGGCCTGGGTAAGGTCTCTTTAGAGTCAAGATGAAAAAGATCGATATTTGTCTATTACAGCGTGGTGTAACAAGAGTACATCAGTTCTCATGAACTTCTTACGGAATTCAAGAGTTACTGCTTCCAGAAGGTAACAGGAAGGAGATCTGTTTGCGAGAAAACTGCTGTGTACGTCCTTCTCACTTCTGTGAATAGAAGAGGCCGTTTAACGTGGGGCAGAGAACATCGACTTTGGAGCAGAAATAAGCCAGAGACTGTTCTGTTCACTGATGAGTCCAGATTCAGTCTAACCATGGATTTTCTTCTTACCTCCATCTGGAGAGAACCCGAGTCCCCTACATATCCTCCTACATCCGAGAAAGAAACCGTTCTGGAAGTTGAGATTTGATGGTCTTTGCAGACATCGTATTAAAAGAGACTTTTACGGCTTTAGAAGAAGTTGTGCAACTACTGTGAGGTATAAGATGAAATCTTGGAGACTTATATTTTTCTTTCCTAAGTTAATTCTGAGCAGTTGGCTCCAATCTCATTTTTATGGATGAAAAACGTTTATCCACTTAGGCATATCTTTTGTTGGTGAATTTCCGTAAACTGAGGATGTTCTCCAGATGTTTCCAGCAGCCTTCTCCCAGTGCTGCTGTTGTGGTCTCCCCCCCGGGGGGAGGGCATACTAACATATTTATAAGTGAGTTCTTTCCTCTTGGGTTAGTTGGAGGAATTGACCAGTCAGATCTTCAGACCTTAACCCGATAAGGGCATATTTGGGATAATATTATTTAATATACTTAATAAAAGATGCAAAAGAAAAACATAATCTATTATATAAGACTCTAAATTCTTAGAAAATAAAATTTCTTAGATATTTGTATTTGTTAAATGTAGTAAAGAAAAGCTCTTGATAGTGGAACAAATATATCAGGTTCCTAAAATTTCTCAGGAAACATAGAAAAATTAATCACAGTTTAAGAATCTTTTGAAAAATATATAATAAAAACATCATTAGAACATTGGTCGGACAATGCCTCCATTTGGGGAAATGGTGTTTGAAATTCATATTATATTACAAATGTTATTGTAATAATAAAAGAATATTAATTTTTTGTACATACAAATACAATATCAAACATTAATCATTTATACAGATTTTCTAAGTAACATTAATAATTTGCACAAAAAATAATTAAATGCTGCATTTTTTTTTTCGAAATTATATCCGTACTTCATTTCTTACATGGGTAAGGCTTAAAGATATGTATAAAAATAAAAATTAAACTTTAAGTCACTCACACCTTGTAATTGTCTTGTTTATAGATTTAATCTCTTTAAATAAATACACGTTTCATGATTTCAAAATATATTCAGCAGAATTCTCTGAGAGTAAATTCCAATTTTACTTACCTTTGAAAAATTTCAAATATATTTAATATGTGTCCTTTATCAAGACTTTCAATGACAAGAGCATTTCCTAAATAAAATCATTTTCATCCACGTTTAAGCTCATTGATGTCAAAAGCAAAACTGTGCACTTGGTTTCAAAGACGAAAGTTCTTTCCGATATTTATATCCATGCGAACTGCAGAAAAGTTTGGAAAATCCAATTATCTTTTCAATCGACTCGCGAAAATGTTAGAGCGCGTAGGGAATTACCGGATGAAAAGGTTCATTTCTCTAATATACTGTGAGATATTTTAGTATAGCTTTGACATTTTCCCTTCTACTATAATAAATACGAAGAGATATCGTAAAGAGTTTTGATTATTACTAAGGAAAAAAACCGAGAAATAACCGAGAGAACGAGATAAAATTTATTTTGTATATTAATTGGTTCTTATGTACATGACATTGTAAATTACAGCTATTCATGTTCATTTGTTTGGTTTCAGGAAGCCATAGATTGAAGTAATGCTCAGTATGGAGAAGAAATATATGTTCAAACTGCTGAGTTCGATGGCTTTCGAAAATTTAAGAAATGCTGAGAGAAATGTATATAATTTTGGATGGGGACTATATAAAGAATTATTGAAGATAGTAAATAAAAATTAAGTTTCTATCTCCATTATTATTTAGTAATAATTAAAATACTTTACGATACCCGCAACAATAATTAAAATTTCGCAATACGAGTTTCTTCCAATTATGGAACAAATCAACATAAACAGCTGCAATTTACAGCATTATGTACATAAAGATCAATTTATATGTAGACTAAATTTAGTCCATATAACTTTGTTGTAATAATTAAAACTTTATGGTACCTCTATGTATTTATAATTTTCTTTGAATAAACAATGTATATAAAATATTTTGAATATTTTATTCGGCCTTGAATGTATTATCGTATTTTACATTAATTATAAGGGAAAAATTGTTGAATATGAATGAATTATCCTCGTTATACAAGATTTCACTCTATATGCATCTCATTGGATTATTTAAAAGCATTTTTGAGAAAAAAAAATATATTAAACAATTTCTGTAATTAGGTAATAAAGCATAAGAATTTTGAGAAAAAGATATTAAAAATGAATTCCATTTATAACTATATTAAATTTCTTCTATATACGACTTCCTGAAACCGAACAAATCAGACATAAATAGCTGTAATTTGCAACATTGTGTACATAAGGATCAATTTATGTGCGGAATAAATTTTATTCCGATATTTTGGTTATTTCTTAGAAAAATTAAAATTCAGCTATACGCCTTCGAACTTCGAATATACTCTGTTTATACTGTTTCTTTAAAGTATCGTATCAGATTATATACTTCCTTAAAAATATATATAGGCCGCTCTAGCCAAGTGGATATAGCAGCGGACTTGTGGAGGTTCGAGTCTGGATGCCACTAAAGACCCGCCGTGTAGCCGGAGCTGATGCGCGTTAAATTGGTTGTGGCTGAAAGTCTTTCCGTTGGTGTGGTGTGGAAGTTAGGAGAAGGGGTGCCAGCTTAGATGTCGTACTTGTCATTTGACCGAGGCTCAAAATTACGAAGTCCGTCGCCTATAGCCCTATATACATAAATTTCAATCAGTGCTGATCACGCGATAGTTTTAAGGTTAAATTTTGATCTCTTTGCTTTGAGTCTACTTGTAAAAACGCTTTAATTTAAACTACACAATTTAGAAAAATATTTAATGCAAAATCATCTTTTGTACTGATTATTAAAGTTAACGTATTTTAAGTATTTTGATTCGCAGCATTTCTGTAATTATGTAGTCTCTAGTTTGCTTATTGAAATAGTGTGTTTATATAAAATCGGATTTTGAAGCATAAGTTTCGCATTTTTGTTCAACGTTTTAATTCATTGTCGCATTATAATATATATGGCAAACCAACAGCATGAAGCTAATTATTAAACAAATATTTCTTAAATATTTTTAATTTCCATTCATAACATAAATATAACTAAAAATGTTGTGAGTTATTTTTATTTTTCAATATACTTTTCTCCATGAGATAAATATTTATTTTCACCATTTTTTAACTTCCGTAGACCATCAAGGAAGGCACAATGAATTAAAATATAATAAAAATAGTGGCGATACTATTGTTTAGTCATCATGACAAATGATACTACTGAGTTCTTCCAGATGGCGCTACTGTGCTGAAAAGTGCAAATGTGATTCCGAAAAAGTCTTGAGAAGAAAGTAAAAATAAATAAAAAACTAAGAAACTCGCGCACACATCTATGTTGTGGGTCAAGAAAAAGAACACATAATTATATATCTAAAAAAAGTGAAATTGAGTGAAATAGAACTCTGTGTTCTCCCAATAAAATTGAGTTATTTTGTTTGTGTGTGTGAATGTCAGCGAGTAATTATTCATTACAAACTTCTTTCTGTAAATAAGAATTGATCAGCTATTGTATTTCTCTTTCTGTGTAATAGTGAATCTCATTTGGATAATCTGCTATCCGCACGTAAAGCTTTCCTAAAATGACACAACATTGTTATTTAAAAAACAACAAAGATAACGAAAAATATCTTTTGTTTACCTTCCCTCTGAACGTCAATAGTTCAAATGCAATCATTTTTTCGCTCTCTAACATTTACGCAAAGGAGAGAAAGAAAGAGAGAAATCAACTTTGCTGAGATTTCTGTTTTCATAGGAGACTATTTTCTCAACACAAAAGCAGTTACGAAAAACATGTTTTTCCCTTTCCTCTTTTTCTGTTTATTTTTTCCGAACTATCTGCTTTTATTGATTCATTTGAGGTAAAAACATTTTTTCCCTGTAAAATAATCATCAAAGCATATGTTTCGATAAAGTTAATGAAGACTTTTGTAAAATATCCTAGTTGATGGGGTAATAGATTGTTAACCAATGATAGATTATCTTCGTTCTTAGTAAATCCTAACTAAGAGAATCGTTTGAGATATAAAAAAAAAATTGTTTTTTTGTAGGGCAAGCCTCAATACTTGTGTATCAATAAATTTAAGAAAATATTTTTCTAGAATACCTTAGTTTGTGGAATAATAGATCCTTAACTGATGATCAGATAGCTTTGACTTAATAAAATCGGACTAAGAGCGTTGGTATACAATGGGCTTCTGGCGCGGATTAAAAATTCATGGTCTCGATATTATTACTTAATGTAGAGAATGTAAGAGAGGGATGTATTGGCTCCCTCTATATTTCATGATGCAACATTACGATGTATAGTGGATATGTTAATTATCTTTTGATTGATTGACTGTTTAATTACATTGCACTTGAAGCAACGCGAGGCTTATTAAGGGACCTCATAATTTTGAGCTCCGGTCAAGTGACGAGGACGACACCTGAGTTTGCACCTCTCCAAACTTCTACACCTCTTTGCCAGTTGGAGGACTTGGGATGTCGACCAGAGTTTTGCATCAGACCCGCTGTACGGCGAGTTTTCAGTGGCACATGGATTCGAACCCACGACTTGACGGAAACCACGCCGGTGTAAGTTCGCGACTAGAAGGGAGTATGAGTGAGTGATAGTGGTATAATGACGCAAAAAGAGCCAGACAGAGCCCTGTTGCGCCAAACAAGGTAAAGCTGTTATCTAGACGTTTGAAAAAAAATGAAAAAAGAGAAAAATTGGTTGACAAGAAGAATAGTTGAAAATAGAGAAGGATCGCTATAGTATCCTGGAGGCGTGTCACCCGTGCTTACCAAAGACAGCAAACCCCATGGGAAAGATAAAGATCACGAAGGTCCGTCAGGTTCGTGAAGCCTGTACCATCCTAAAGAAGGTAAGCCCTTGAGGGTGACCATCTGAATTAAGTGGATCTTTAACTTAATTAGAAATACACAGCAAGTAATATACTTAAATAAATAAAGCTTCCGTATGATATAAAAACAAAGGAATATTGTGTATCATTCCATTTTCTTTCTCTTTTCCACCCTTTTTGTAATATATCAATAGCATCCCTGTGGGAATATTCATTAAGAATTTCTTTGTTTTACAGCAACTTCAAATATAAAAAAGAATTTGATATGCTTAATATCAAAGAATCTGATAGATTATTCATATTTTCACGGTATGCCTGAATTAAAATATTTTAAATATTTGCTTTATCATTGATACTTGCTACAGCTGTCAGCTGTAAAATATATTCTCCACAATATCATCACCTTCTCAAATTTTCAGAAATAGGTTTTCTGTTCAGAATTTTTTAAATTCAATATTTAAAATAATTAAGTTCAGATTTAGTTCGAAATTGTTTTCCTTTCCCCTTTTATTATTTGAAGATATTGTAATGTGTCTTTTTAATTTTAATAAGATGATTTGACTTATGTGGTTGGGCTGTATAATATGTTTCATATATATATAATCAAAGGCAAAATCATGATTTTAAAAAGAAGATAGACCTTGAATTTAAAATGTCTCTTTCTGTCCATGTGGGAGGAAGGAATGAGTGAAAGAGAGACTCGATAAATAAAAAAATAGTTTGCATTTTTGTTAAATTTTTCTTAAGAAAGACATTATTTTGCTATCTGTTTATTGTTCCAAGTAATTCAGACAAGTGAAAATTACTAAAAATGAATTCCTTGTTTAAAGTTTCTTAAATGAATTATTATGATACTACGCATTCAAATAATTTATCTCTCTGGATTTCCTGCTGTTAAACTTTTTCTAAATTTTCATTTTCTCAATTGCAGAATGTTTTGTAGTTCTGAAATTCAATAGCTCAAACTTGAGACTCTCACAAGGAATGAAAAAAAGTGATTAAAGTATATTTATGCTAAAGTTCACTTTCAGTAATTATTCTTCAGTTATTTCCAACTGGTTTTCAACTTAGCCGAAACAAGTCCTAT
Source organism: Nephila pilipes (assembly GCA_019974015.1). Classification (NCBI taxonomy): domain Eukaryota; kingdom Metazoa; phylum Arthropoda; class Arachnida; order Araneae; family Nephilidae; genus Nephila; species Nephila pilipes. The sequence goes on along the minus strand of BMAW01127735.1, from coordinate 142,692 downwards.
CGATGAAAAAAAAAATTAATTCAATATTTCTTGAAAATAACTGAAGTAAATAATATATTTTTGTTATGATAGGGGGTCTGATATCAATTTTACAAACTTAAGCAATTCCATGGTTCTACATCATAGATGCCTCAAACAGGACTCCCTGTACCGAGAACTAAATAAGCATTTTTATTTAATTATTTACATTTAAACTCTCAGTTTGAAGATTGTAATATATTCTTTTTTCCTAACTCGTCTGCTGTCTAAAATGTTACTCTTATCCCAAATCTCGAGTTCAAATACGCTCAAGTACAAATAGAGCAAATATATTATTCACAAGCTAACAGTTCAGCAATCAAGTTAGTTATGGTTCAAAATAGAGTTTATTAATTCTCTTAACAATGGGAATGCTCTCAATCACAGTTCCAAATACCTTGCCGTGAATACTAACAACTTCTGTAATGTATCAAAAAATACGCTTACCGTAATTCGATTCTAGTAATTCCTCCAAATAGTAAGCTAATCAGACAGCGTTTGGTCTTTGTCTCAACAAATCGCGTAGACATATTAAAAAACTTCCGCGACTTCACACGAGCACTCTTCCTATTAACATAACTTTATCTCTCAATTCAATTATCTGTCGCTTTTATACGACTTGATAATACCTATTCAAACCCCTTTTAAAGTTTAATTTATTTGTATAACCGCGTTTCATTTTGCTAGAAAGAAGTTGGAAAAATAAAGTTCAAAAGAAACCTCTTATGTTATTGAAGGGAAGTTTCGCGAATTGCATATGTTACATAAGTATGACAAAGTGTACTACAACTTGAGGAGCTAAATATATTTTTATTGGGCTTTAATTAAAAAGTTGTATGAATTAAATGCAATGAGTAACTAAAAATTCGTTAATTTCAGGAAATTATGTTTTGTTGCAATCCACGTTATAACATTCTAGTCTAGTTACAATGGTCAATGATGATATTTTTACTATAAGAGGGGACACAATCAATCGCTCCTTATTTCTATATTAATCCTAATTGCAAGCATGCCCCACTCATGCTCTATTGGATTCATATCAGGTGGCCAATCCATACGAGTGATATCCACAGATTGAAGACAATCGATTACACTTTTTGCACGGTGAGGATGGGGGTGGTTATCCATAAACATTAATTCAGTACCCATGGCTCTCTTAAACAAACGTACGTGTTCCAGAATGATGTCCCGATAAATTTGGCCTATCAGGGTTCCAATTGGAAAAAAGTTAATCTGTTCTGGAGCCCCAAGCGATCAATCCTGCACCACCGTAAAGTCTCGTTCAATTATGCTGTCTTGGTGGTAGCGGGTACATGGCGTTCTCCATATGAAACTCCAACGTGAATCAGACTGCAAGCTAAACCTAGACTCGTCGGAAAACATACACAAGCCCACCGTGACGATGTCCATATTACATGTTTTATACTCCAGGCTAACCTCTGGCGACAGTGAGTTTCCGTGAGCGGAACATATCAGATAGGTTTGCAAGCATATTGACCTATATGTCCCAAACGTCTGTACACGGTTTGACTTGAAATTGTCTCATGACCGTGGCAGAAAATAGTTGACGAGAAAGGTCTGATACTCTGTTCTGTCTGCTAAATACGGGTTTGTAGTTACTGCCAAATACCGGTCGTCATTCGGCGTTGTAACTTGGGGGCGACCTGTGTACTGTTACATCTTCTGACATTTCCATCATTTTAGAATCGTTTCCAAAGCCTAGAGATGACACTTGGGCGATTCCAAGTTCCTCAAATATTTCCATCTGAGTACTTCCACATTCCAGGCGGCCGATAATTCTACCTCATAAAAAATCACCCACATGCGTCTTTTATGTCAAAACTATTCGGTTGTGGCACTAAGCGGTTTACAGATCGCTTGAGAACATGGAATGGTAGCAAAGAAGTAAAATTGTTATTTTATTTCTTCCTTACCATTCCTTTTTTACTCCTCTCTTACACTCTGGTCATTGAGATATACTATCGGCATCATCTGATGGCTTCTGTAGACCTGCAGATCTAACTCTGCAAGTGAAATTTTTACTTTAGAGATCAATTTCCGTGTAATTCTGAATTATTCTTAATTTTTGGACGTGGGTGTGGTTAAGATTTTAAAAAATAAGCTTCTTTCTTACTGAGAGCTCTAGTGGTCAATTCGTAATACAGAGATTCGGGCTCAGTCCTATATTCCAAGGCCAAATTTTGAATTTTCATTCCAATACAGGTTTTATTACTTGCATCTTAACTGGTCATTGGTCCTTTGTTTGTTATTTAAATCGTTTTAATTTGAAAAATACTAATTTTTGTTCTTGTGGCTCTGTTGGAGATACTGACCACTATGTTTTCTCTTGCCCTTCTTCTAAAAGTTTTTATTTAAACTGTGCTATTGAATTGCAAAACCTATTTGGCTGTGAAGCCCATGTATGAAAATCCTAATTTGCAATGCATGCTTCAATCCTTTGTTCTTACAGCTCATAAAATTACTTAACAAATTTCATAATTATTTCAATATTTGGTTACTTCTAAATTTCCAATTTTCCGTATTAAGCGCTTTTAACTGTATACCAAGTAAAAATATATATATATTTGTCTTGTGCTTCATTTCTGAAGTTTAAATTTTCCTTTTTGTGTGTGTTACTAAAACCAAAGTTCTCCCGGCAGACTGTCTGCCGGTGTGAGTCATAGTATCATAATCCACTTTCACCGGGAACGTCAATGGAATACAGGTTGATATACATTCAAAAAAAATGAAAAATTGGAATTATTAGAACGATGACGTCACACTCAGTAAAAAAATAAATTGTTAAACTTTCTCTTCTTTTGATGTTCGGAATTATGTTTTATCTCTTGTCCTTTGCTCATGAACTGTAATTCGTTTCCCTTTATTGATGTAAAAATTGTAAAAAAAATTTGTCTTTCTTTTTGCCAATAAAAGCACAGTGAGGGAGTGATTGTCTCCGGTGTGCCGGTTTGTTGCTCTAAGCCCTTATGGTGAGCTTGGTCTCCTTGAGTATTCTGCTAATAGCCCTCGTGTTGCTTATAGTGCGACATTAATGAAACCAACCAAATAACCATCATAGCCCATAGATGATGTAACTCTTAGACAGATACTTAGACGAATATTTGGAGCAAATCATCACCAAAATTGTCTTCAATTTTTTTACATAAGATAAGCATGAGGAAAACATTAATAAACATAATAAGAAGTCAAATTTACTAATTTATTGTTTTGGTCTTATGCAGTAAATAAAAAATCGTTTGATTTAGTGTGGAATAATGAATACTAACTAATATATCAATGGGGGGGAAATAAAGAATTGTACTAAAGCATGTGTATCCCAATAAATGTATTTTATTTTAAAATTCTGTTGCTACCACAATCTCTAAAAAAAGGCATGGTTGCAAAAATATACTCGCATGAAATAATTCGCGATAATCTGGAAAACGATTTAGTATCTTTCTTTTATTTTCTGATACTAGAAAGTCGTTAGAAAGCTTTTCCTTTTTTTGTCGATAGTCCCTTTCTCTTGGGGGTTTCTTTCAAAGGATTGTCATAAAAAAAAAGTTAGTAAAAGCATCGTTGCGTACATTTTCCCACACCCGAGAGTACTAATATTTTCCATGGGGCAATTCTCCTTCAGATACTTTCTTTTTATATCATTCCATTGTTTATTCATTTATTTCTTTTGGAAACGCTAGGAAAATCCCACTGAGTAAAAGGATTTTCTCATTTATTTATCCCCACTCCTATCGGCAGCCTGTTTCTTTTGGGAGGGGGGGAAACAAAAGTCCTTTTCTGAGATACTTGAATAGAAGCATTAGGGTTGAATTCGCACATGGCTTTTGTGAAGGTAAAATAAGGCAATGAAAGAATTGGTAAAAATTTGAAAATGTATCATTCATGGAATACAGAAAGTAGAATAAAAAAAGTGCGCTTAAAATGCGTACAAAATCCTTTGTTTCCCTGCTATTTTTCTTGAAATATAACACAAATATGATTTTCTTTTATATTCAAGACTTTTCCTTTAAATAAAGGAATTAAATTTAGGAAAAAATTTGGAGAACATATAAAAAAGGGAGTATAGTATCATTAGCTTTGAATTTTATTTTGAATTTTGATGCTTTAGTGGATAACAAACCTTTCTAACTTATATTAATATCGTGTCGTAAAAGCGTGAAAGTCAGATTGTGGAGTTTTTCATATATATATATATATATACTGAAAATTTATGAAAGAATAATTTAAAATATTTAAAAAGACAAAAATCCAGAAAGAAATGTAAAAATGAAAGAAAAAAAAATAAATGAAAATATGGAACCCAGCAAGTGAAAAAGCAATTTCGGGCTGAGGACCGAATAAGCGGGATTAAACTAGTTTAATGATACCAACCTTCCCCCTTTGCGACTTGGTAGGCTGAATTGGGAAATCCAAATTACAAAAGAGTTCAAGATTAAAAGATGCTAAAAAGTTCAGCGTTAAAATCTACAAAAATAAAATCTATAATTCTAAAATTTATCAACAAATCAAAATATAAAAATTATTTACAAAAATTCAAAGAAAGGAAGATTCAAATATGTCAGTAGTAAGACGGAATTTTCTTTAAGCTTCAAGATGGATATCACATACTCAAAATGAAAAAAATATAACACGTCATCACCATATAAATTAAAAAAAGATTTAAATCATTGTTTGACTGGTAATAAAGTGTAAAAGGATGCAAACTATTGGTTGGTAATAAGTTGTATGGTAAAGGAGTATAATGGTCCAGTGAGTGAGTAAAAATGTAAGCAGTGTAAAAGTAAATAAATAAATAAATTTTTCACGGCTAGACCCCTAACAAGCCGACGTTGTGAACCTATTGTTGTGTGGTGGATTTGAAAATGGATCACGATTCGTAAAGATATTTAATATATTTGTGATGTATTTAAATATTTAAGAAATTTATTGGATAATCATGATCTGAACAGTTATTGAAGAATTTTTTAATGTTATTAAACTTGTCTATTTTATGTGTGGTTAATTTGTTATTACGTAATAAAAAGTTTAATAAAAATTCCTATAAATAGATCTGTGTAGATTACTGTTCCAAAAAGGAATTTTGATTACACGGAATTCGAATCTTTCTCTTTTATCATAAATATTATTAATTAGTCTATTGTCAACAATTTGCAAATCAAGATCTAGAAATTCTACTGTATTAGAATTAAGATTAGTTTTTAATAATTTGAGATGAATTGGGTAAAATGAAACATTTGGTTTAAATTCCTTAGTTTTACCTGAAATAATTAAATCATCTATGTAATGTGTATAAGTGTAAGAGAGTGTGTGTACAAGTGTCAATATATATATATATATATATATATATATATATATATACACTCTCTCTCTAAAATAAGAATGCACACGTGTCTGTAAAAGTTAAAATACAACACGTTTTTCAGATCCTTGATTAAAGAGAAATAAGTATTAATAAAAGATTATGCATCATAATGTTGATTTAAGTTAAATATTTTACACGCTTTACTGAAGGTTTTGAAAAACGAATTATCTTTTATATCAAATAGAGAGTTTGTTTCTAAAAACACTTGTTTTGAAATTTATATATTTTATCATATTAATATTATAACCTAAATACATGAAAGTCAAAATATTGGAATCTTACACAAAATGTAATTTGTATACTAAAAATAAATATACACGCATAATCTATGAAATTTAAGAAGATGCAACTTATTTTTCAGGTTCTTCTTTTATAAATTCATTGATAAAATTAGAAAAATACTTTTATGAAAGACAATACATCGTAATATGCTGAAGGTTTTGCATGCTTCAATCGAGATTTTGAAAATAAGAAACTGTATTTAAAAAGAAAAACATAATTTTTTTTCTAAAAGCACTTGCTTTGAAATGAGTACTTTTTGCTAAATTGTTTATCAATCTTCAGTTTTTAAACTCAACGTGTTACTACTGTGTTCAAGTAGAGTTTACAAGTTTTGTTATAATTTCTCTGTCTGACTTTTTTCATAAACTTGATTGAAAATTATTTATTTTAGCCAGATAGTACGACATAGTTTTGTTTTTCTTGTAATTTTGCCCATTTGAATTGTAAAATTATGTTTCTAGAAGGCCCATTTCAAGTCTTTATAATGTGAAATTCACCAAAAATACTTTACTTGTTCCTTTCTAATAAAGAAACCTTATTATGCCTCAGCGAGTGGCAACAGGAAAAATTTTGACTTCCATGATCAGAACATATTTTCACATTCACAAAGACTTTATACAATAATAGACTTATATAAGTACAATATCTTAATAAAGCTAATTCAGAGAAATTTGGATTAAACTGTGTTACCGTATACATGAATTGAACAAATTAAGAGTTGTAGTATGTGCTCTTTACAGATGAATCCTGATTCCCAATAGAGAGAGATTATCGTGTTCTATTTCTAGCGTCCGCCCTTCACTATTTAACTCCACATACATCTTAAAGTCTCTTTAATTAAATAGTTAATAAGTTTATAAATCCGACTGAAGAGCCGTCAGAATAACAACATGGTTTATAAACTACAAAAGAATATATAAGAATCTTTGAATCTCTTGCGAATCTCTCTTAATGGACTTTAATCCTAATTTATAATTAAACAGTAAAATCTTAGTTTACCAGATCATTCGTTCCGACTCAGAATTCGAAACAGTTTGACTCAAAGAAATATAAATTTTAAATAATTGTGATCGTTATTATTTCAAAAATCAAACCAATTTTTATTAGATCAATAAAATATCGTATGCCAAATAAAATATTTTATTTAACTTCCATTAGCCTATTTATATAAAAAAAATATATATGATTAATATAAATAAAACAAATAACGAATGCTCAATATTTCCTCATATAAGTCGCATAAAATTTGTGTGGCCTTTGAAAAGTTTTGGCATTCTACTCTAGCATAATCTGTTGGCGACAGATCTTGTATTTTAAACTACGAAGGGCATCAAGAGAGTTAGAGTATTTAATTTCCTATAAATTGGAAACGTAATATATTTTTGATTCAATTCATACAAATTCATGATTGTTAACATTGCTTTAAGAAATAATACGAGTGCTACTGGCGACGGATCTCGCAATTTTGAGCCTTTTTGACGTGCCAAAGACGACACCTGAGCTAGCACCTTCCTCTCCAAACTTCCACACCATGTCAAAGTAACATCAATATATTTAATGTGGCTCTCAATAGATTTAAGAGAATCAGCCCCACTACACAGCGGGTCTTAAGTGGCATTTGTGCTCGAACCCACGACTCGACGGAAACAACGCCGGTCGCGAATTCGCGACCAAGATACTAGGACACAGCGGCCGCTTATAAATTCACATACATACATCAAACTCTATTTTTCGACGAAATTTCCTTTATTCTCACTATTCTTGAGGTATACCTTTGTTAAAAATGTCTCTCCTCGCCCTTTTTTTGCCTCATTATTTGACAGCACTCTCGCAGTAATTAGCAATCAAAACCCTTTTTCCATTCATAAACGACTTCAGAAAGGTGAAAATCTGAAGATGCCAGATGAAGACTGCGAGTGGAGTGTAAGTCCAAACTGGAAGAATATAAGAGTTGCTATGTGGAGTTGGATGTATGACGACGTGCATTGGAATGCTACAAACACACTTTTTTGTTAACACTCCTCTTTTTTTATTCTTTACCCCCTTCTAATATTGTTACTGGTCTCTCAGTAAGTCTCGGCCTTAATTGCTTCTCCCCTAGAGCAAAAATTCAACGAGGACAATCCCAATAGACAGAGATCCTGATTTTTAGGGCTCTGAAATTTTTTGCCTGCTCACAACACAACTTGTACACATACAAATGGATCATAACACCATCATCGTAAGCGATTTTAATTTCGTTAAAAATCTGGAGTTGCGCATTTCCGGTGAACCGGCTTACGCTTCTCAGCTTGTAGGTGGAGGGATTCGGAATCAAAACACTCTTTTCAATATGTCACTACTACAAGAGTTTTTAGCCGACTATGGCAAATGTTGCGCATTCTACTCCCAAGACTTTCATCTTAAACGCAATGCAGCCAACTTGGTTGAAAAAAGCTCTTTCTGTGCGCCTGTGACTTAGTATCTTATCTATTTTGTATTGTGAAAATAATTCTAGACAGTTCTCTTAAATCTTGTTATAAAATTAACTTCAGTTATAACTCTTCACTCCCCCCTCTAAATTTTAAACAACGATTCTCAGAACTCACTTATATTTAACCCTTAACTCTCGAAAGGCTCCGCTGTAGAGATATATACTAATGCTATAGATATTAGAAAGCCCCGCTACGGAAACATGTCTGTTATCTCTTATATATAGAGATAAATAAATCATTTTTTTCAACGCAAAATAGATACGTATGTAAATTTACAGCTCCTGTGATAAAACCACATGACTTTTGCAACATTGTCGCCAAATGGCCTTCCAGGGACTGGAGGTTTATGCAATTAAAGCTTATATAGTGAACAAAAGAGTATGCAAAAAAAAAAAAAAAAAGAAATGAATCATTGCAGATTTATACGGTTAACGTACTATATTTGTAAAAGAAAAACGACTTGACGGAACACTATGCATTTTAAGTTCCGAAAATAAGAAAGGTTGTCAAGTACGTTTTAAACAGACAAATCGTTAGAAGGAAGACGCAGATAAACATCAACGTACTGTTCAACGTGTCCTGGAAGCCTTTCACTACTAATAAAGAATAGTTTTGAAGAATTTCATACAGTGAAAGATTATAAAATTAATGCAGTGATAAAGGATTAAAGCTTCCATTTTCATTTATCCTTTTTCATCTTCCATTCTTTCAATCCAGGCTCACACACAATTGTTTATTATTATGCACGTTCTGTAATGATTTAATCACACCCTCTCTTGATCTGTTGATATACATTATAATCAATTTCAAACGTTAAGTATTGTGTACACACGCCACTAGATGGCGCTTTCTTATGTCGAAAGAAAGTTTTTTTTTTTTTGTATCAGAGAGAGAGAGAACGGTGAAACAACGAATAGGAAGGCCGTCCGCCAATAAATATTGTTTGAAAAAAGAAGTAATTTTTGCGTTCTATATGCCTCATCAGATTGAGATAAAGAAGCTCCATTATTTTACACTTCCACCTGGGGAATAGGCGAGCTCCCTCTCCGTAGCCATTACACTTTTGTTCAGAACCAGGCTACCACGGTCATCTTCAGATTTTCGGAAATTTTGAATTTTACATCAATTGTTATTTCGTCTATCGTTGCCAAAATTTATTTATTTATTTATTTATTTATTTTGCATTTTAAATTTTGCATTCTGACAAAGAAATTAACTTTTAAACTAGCTCTTAAATCTAAGTCGCTGTCTGATCAGTGCTTCCTTTTTCGTTTCTTTTTCCTGCAGATGTCTATTACATGTGTAATACCACTGTCACGTCTTTTTTACTAGGATTGAACTTGATTTTCAATTTTTTTTTTATATATAAAAGTGAAATTTTTCTTTTAAATTTCTCATTTCATTGAAGCAAACAATCACGTATTTAATACTTACTTAATGAAATATCACTTTAATTATATGTATTCGGGAATAAAAAATTCATTTAAAAAATAAACTTTGAAGCCACAATCTTTATCCCGAGACCAAACTATTTCTTCTTAATTTTTATTTTGTCCTTGGCGTATTTCATGGCTTTAGTTTTGATATTGCGATAAATTACCATAACCTTGTATATTTTTAAAACGTTTTTCTGAATTTCACTTGGTGTGTGTGTGTGAGTGTGTGTGTGTGTGTGTGTCATCAAATTTTCGATCGTTAATTTAACCAACTTCTCATCAAGCTAGAGCTTTGAAATTTCGGAAATCGTTCGTACTCGCCTAACAATGCAATATTTAGACGTTTGCGACAAGTTTTAACTAATATTTCTATAATTTTAATAAGTCAAAATATTCTTTCCTCTCGGCGCTTTTAGGGTTGAGGAAAAAATTTCTTTCCCCCTCTGGGAACACCGGGCACTCCCCACGCCACATGAGGTATCGTAAAATTAACAAAGGGGAGATAGTAAGGGTCGCAGACTTTCAGTCAGTAATCATTCGCAAGAAAGAAAGTTTCCAATATTTGGCGCCGTGTCTTATCACAATAATTTTTTCTGAATTCTGGTTCCCCCTTTTTTTTTTTTTAATAGAATGACTTACAAACTTTCAAATGCATGTTTTGATTTTATGAGTATTATGAATTTTTAATACGCTCACAAATGTCTCTTTTTAAGTAAATTTTAAAGTTAAAAATTACTAACAGTTTTAACTAATATTTCAATAATTTTCTTTAATAAACTTTTCCACCATATAAAAACGTTGTTTTTAAAAACGTTGGTTTTTATATCGAATTATTTGCTATTTATGTTCAGCATTTGTATACACCTCCACTGAATCTTCACTGTAATGATAATCTTATAAATGAATAAACAAATTAACAGATGTCTGTATGACACGGAGGAAAGCTTAAACAATAATCATCTAGCCTCGACGACGAACTTGGCAACCGTTTTGGCTATTTGGTGACAATCTTAGAGATTTTGGCGACAAAGTTAAGGTTCTCGAAATTTCTGAAATAGTTCCGATATCTTTTTTTGGAGAAGAGTTATGTAATTTTCCCTGTGGTGTCATACTTGGCTGGAGCAGCTATAAATAGGCAAACATGCAATGTCTGAGGAAATCTGTCGAAATCTGCCCTTTGTTGTTGGACTGTTTTCACTTGAAACCCATTGGAAGATTTTTGAAACTATATAAAATAATGGCAAAATATTAAAACTGTAGAAGAGCTATGCATATTCCATATATTAAACATTTTATTAGAATTGTTTTACCAGAAAATGTTTTTCATTATCAAACGAATCTGGTAGTAACTTTAATTAAATATTTTAGGAACTTGAATTCTATGACGTATATTTTACTTATAGAATAAAGTTTTATTTTAAAAATGTTGTTTCTTGCAATACCTTATTTTTCTGTTTATTTTAAACAATATATCCAGAATTCTGTTTTTAAGCAAACTTTTTTAACGCCTCTTTGATTGAATTTGAATTTTTAAAAAATTTACTCAATTTTTTTTTTGTTTAATACGAATTAGATGCTTTAAATGAGTTAAGATGATGATTACGCGTCAATCATTTTCTCCCCTCTCCGCCAATGATTTAAACAGTTGAGAACGAAGTAATATAATATTTGGTTGGGACGGTGGCAACGCTCTTCCGATTCACGCTCATTGAATTGATTTCTGTACTCTGTTTTATCGTCTGATTCTATATTTTCACTATACTTAACCAATTTGTTCTTTATTATTATGTATTAAAGTGATGAATTTTTTGACGTCAACAAATGACATATGATGTTATGATTTATTGAAGAGAATTTATTTCCGATCTCATGACTTTCGCTTAGAAATGAAAAATATTGATTAGCCCGGTATGTAATTAGATTTTTCAACGATCAACCAAATTTCTTAGTGGGAAATAAAGGTTTTTTTCCCTTATTCCATGTCTTGAGTTTCAAAAACTTCACTTCAAATAACTTCAGATTCCATTGGTTATATGTATGTTTAAGTCCAATTCCCATAATTACAACCTTGAAATGTTAAAAATACAAAAAAAAAAAAAAAAAAACATTTTTTTTTTTTTTTTTTTTTTTTTTTTGGTGTTAAAAATATATCTTTTTGGTTTCTGATGCGAATAAAAATTAAAATAAAATTTCTTTAAACTTCATGCACACATGAATTTATTAATTTGTTATAAGTCAGTAAATATTAAATTAAATCGGAGATTGAATATTCATTAAAGAATTCGAGTGTTCTGAAAATTATTTGAAAATATTTTTCTTACTTTTTTTTTCTGTCTGTCTTTTTTCTTCTTTTTTTTTATCTCTATTTTCTGTTCTTCTCAAACTTAATGTTATATATACCAAGAATTCAATAAGCCATTTTTTTTTCTTATAGTACTTGCGTATTGTTGTGTTCATAATAAGTTTTCTTATTTGTTTTCTTTTAATCTTTTTTAATTTTGTCATATAATAACTTGATTTTCTTCTTTTTTGTTGTAAACCTAATTAGATTTTTCTAGGTTTTACTAGTTCTTATTTGTGATTTTTTTTCATGTCTCTGATTTTCGTTGATCTCTGTTCAATTGTATCTATAGTTTTGCAACCATTTTTGTATAATGTGGTCATTAGAAAAAACAGTTTGGTCATTAATTCTTGAAAAAATTTCTTATAACCTTCTGCAGCCAGTTATGGTATTAATTATTTTTATTCCCTTCATTTAGTTTTCTTCGATGTTTAGAACGTTTCAAATATTCAATTTCTTTGTCTCGTTTATTACTACTTCTAGTAGATATCATATTATTTTTTATTGAATTTACTTGCTTGCGTGTGTATGTGTACTGATTTCAATTAAATTTAATTCAATTTCCTAATCTATCCTACTATTTCTCTACCACAGTAAGGAATTCATATTTATTTCCTGATATCATTCCAATTTAGCTTTAATTCGTACAATCCCGCCCTCTTGAAATCTGCTCAGTCGGCCGTTCACACGCTTCAGAGAAATCCATACTGGACATTCCGTTTCCATCTGATATTTTTTAAGATTCCTCCATCCAATACCACGTGATCTGAAGAAATCCTTGAATATAAATTCCAAGCAGGGAAAATTTCACTCTCTTTTTTTGCCACGATTGCAAAACTTCGCATCTGGTTTCTTCAAATTTGTATTATATGATTCACAGAATCCAGTGGATATAGATTGCACTGCGTTCACCGTTATTACCATGTAATTGCCTCTCTCTCTCGTACGATTAATAACATTATAAGTCAAGATATTTAAGTCTCTTCATTGTGCTCGAACGAATGGAAACATTTTTAAAATGGACACCAGTTATTATTTAGAAGTAATACATCACACACATACTTTTATATGTATATATATATATATATATATATATATATATATATTATCTTTCTAAAATAAAATGTATAGCACGAAGCAATTAAAATTATTAAATGTTTTGTTTACTACTCATTACATTTGTTTATTGTACAATGCTTTCTGATTTTAGAAACTACATTCCTCTATTTTTTCATACATACAATATATTTTTATGCGCATTCTTTAATAATGAATTTTCCGTGTAAAAACAACTTGGGTGTAATTGGTTCTGGCTGACATCTTTAGGAAATAAATTTTTACTTTCAAAATTGATTCTAGCATTATCAAGAATTTTTCTAGATTACTTTTACCAGAAGCAATTGCTTAAGAAATTTGCTTTCCTTCAAAAGCTACATTTTGTGTAACAAATTTGGTTTCCACCTCTTTTTTTGTACTTGATTCTGTAATTTGTCATAGTCACTTTTTTATTCTTTATTTGTAATTTGTCATCATAATAAATTTGTTAAACTTTTTTTAGAGAATTTTATGTATGTTTGTATACCTTTGATTTAGATTTCATTATAATTTTAAATTTTATACATTTCTAGTATATCTTATTTGCGTAAATTATCAATATTCTTTTTTTTTTTTTTTTGCATTTGCATTTGCATTTTGCATGAAAATATAGAGGCGTTAGAAACAAAAAATTGTTGTAATTGTTAGATCTATTAAAAAATAATTTTTTTTTTCCGAAAAATTAATTACTCTGCAGGAACTAGATATAAATCAATACACACAACTTTAATTCAAACAATTTAGAAGAAAAATAATTGTCTGGAAAATGGGAGGTGATCGAATACTTTATTTTTTAATACACCGTTTATTATTCAACAAATAATTTTTAAAAGCTTTGATTGAAAATTGAAAATATTTTTAATAATTTCTTCATTAACATTTATTTCAGGAACCATCGGACAATAAATCGAAAAAATAAGCTTATATAAAATAACGTTCGTGAAAGAGTTAGTTTAATTTGACAAAGTTATTGAATTTTGAACTGTGTATGATTTAAATAAATCTGTGTATGATTATGACACACAAATAACAGTTATGATAATTTTTATTAAGATAAGGAAATTCATGTAAAATAGAATTTATGTACAATAAGATAAAAATGTATACTAAGCTTACAACCATCCGAACCAGAAAAAAAATCACGAAAAATGAAACTGAAAAGTATTTGGTATTCAATAAAATTATAATGAGGAAAAATTCGATCGTAGTGAAAATTAAATGAAAGAATAAAAATAAAATGAAATAAGAGAATGATTTAGTTCTCGTACCTAGAAAAATTTATTCAATCAATTTTTGAAAACAATTATTTTTTTTACTTCAAATTATTAATTAAAAGTGCTCTACAATGTTTTTTTGTCATTTAATTTTTGACATTTAATTATTTATCATTATAATAATATTTCACAAAAATGGCAAAAGATTCTCCTTTAAATAAAAGCATACAGTTATAAATATTTTAGAAGTTGAAGTTTTGATGAAATATATCAATATATATATATATATATATATATATATATATATATATATATATATAATCTTTCAATTTTAAAATAATTTCAAAATAAAAAATGTGTGAATATTTTGAATAATATTCTGCCTTTTTTTTCCTTCTTGAGTTAAATTTATTTGACATAATTTTCAATATTATTAATTTTTGTTTCATTGTTAAGATGAAATGTAAAGCTTTTGATTAAAATGTCATGAAGTTTAATTTTGTTATATTCTTTAAGTATGTATTCTGTTGGAATTCTATGCCAAGTTCTTTCAAGACGTGTTTGTAAATCTATTCTAAATTGCTTAGTTCCGAAGCAATTTATTATTTTGAAGCTTGTACTTTCATACATTAATTACTGCTTCTTGACAACAAGTCTCTATCCTTCATATTATTAGCTTAAACTAAATTTTTCTTTCGCTTTTAAAAAATCTATATTATCTCTCTATCCCTTTTGTTCCTTATTTGGCTCTCTTATCTTAGCTAATTATTTTACTCATAACGCCTTTTACTTTTATACTTTTCACCCAAAATATACAATTTTTTCATTGATAACTTTTATTTCTTAATTTATCTCTCACTTACCTATTAGAATTAAGATTTAAAGTTTAGATTTTGTTTAACTTTGAGATTTAGGTGTAAGATGCTTTTCAATCGTATGGTGGGAGAGAAAGTTGTCTTATTTTGAATGTGTGCAGGCGGCGTTTCGAGCCCTGGACTAGTGGGTCCGAAAAAGGCAGTTGACCGGTTGCTTTTTGCAGTGCCTTTACCAACCAGACTGAAAAAGACGTTTCTCTCTCTAGCTAGTTAGTAAGGCCTTTTAACTTCTGGTGTTGTTGTTGAAGAGAGTCGCTGCAAAAACTTATAAAAATTTTTAAAAATTTCAGTTTTAAAGAAATTGGTTCTTTTCGAGATTTAAGGTAAGTTACGAGAAACAAATCTAGCAGTAATCTAATTGCATTCATTCGAAATAATGTCGTTTTAAGATACACTAAAGCTATTAAAGCATTAGTTTAATTTACAGAAAAGTGACGAGAAAATCATCTGAACGTCCCTTCTTAACTAACTTAATAACTTCCATTCTAATTGAAAACTTTGAGGCTCGATGTCAATTTAACATGGAGTAATCACTCTCTTTCACGATGGGATTTTGATTAAATTATGATTCAGGCTTGCGATTTGATTTGAAATTTGTGATTATGAACCTCTCGAATATTGCAGCTTTAATGTTTTTTAGTTTTGAAAAAGGGATATATTTTCGCTGTTCTGATGTTCTTGCAAATCCTTTAATAAAATAAAATACGGGGAATATCCAGAAAGTAAGAATCCTCATTTTGTTAAAAATTGAATTGACAGTATATCCTTGAAAAATCTATGAATTCATATATATATATATATAACAAATTGTTGTGAAATTTCACATAAAACTTGAAAACGGCGTAACTGAAACTTAAAATATATTCAAAGAAGTGTATGGCAAGGAATGTTCATCCCGTAAACGTGTTTTCGAGTGCTTTAAGCATTTTCAAGATGGCGAGAAGACACTAAAGATGATTCACGGCCCGGTCTCCCTTCTATGTCAAAAACGGGTGACAATAACTAAAAAAATCGGTACTCTAGTTCGATCTGAAAGTCGGTTAAGTATTCGTGCGAATGCTGAGACTGTTGGAATCGACATAGAATTTCGATATTCATGGGATTGTGTACCTTCACTTGGTTCCTGAAGGTCAAACTATTAATCAACATTACTACCTTCAGGTTCTTGTTGAACTCTGAAAGAATAAGGGGGAAATTGACCCGAATTGGGGAAGGACAAGTCATTCCGCATTGTCAGTCAAGAGGTTTCTAGCCTACAGCATTCCAGTGTGAGATCACCCACCATATTCGCCGGATCTTGCTCCATACGACTTTTAACTATTTCCTAAGGTAAAATCTGCATTAAAAGGAACACAATTTGAGTCCTTCGAATCTGTGAAAAAGAAAGAGGGCCGCGTCCTGAAGGAGCTGATAGATGACTTCCAGCACTGTTTCGAACAATGGTAGATTCGCATGGAGGTAATAGAGATAAAGGAATGGTACACATTGAAGGTAATAATAAGTAAATATGTATGACATCAAAATAAAATGTTTTACAGAGTCAATCTTGTTATTTAATAGCCATATCCTGTATATACAATTCAAAAGCGTTGTTCAAAATGTAAACATAATTAGTATGTTATGTTAACGTAATATTATTTTGAATATTTATATAACGTTTTAAAATAATTTCGCGAGGCTGTGAAGCATAAAAAAGAAGTTTGGAGTATGTGTAACTGTTAGAGCTGAGCACTTATCATTTCTACATCGATGGGAATTGAGGGATGTATATTGGAGGTAATACTAAGTTAATACGTATGAAATCAGAATAAAATGTTTTACAGTGTCAATCTTGTTATTTAATAGCCACATCTCGTTTTTGTATTGAATATTATCTGTCGACGTAGTTTCCTTCTAATTAAATTCAGCTATGTACGTCGAGGAGTAAGTCAGAAAGACTTTCCGCCGGCATTTTGGCTCACTGTTTGACGGCACTCTTGACCTCATTGGGGTTGGAAAACATTTTTTCACAAGAAACTCACAAAAGGAGAAAAAATGAAAATCTGAGGGTGTCAGATTAGAGCTATGAGAGGAGTGGTTGATGATATTTCAACCGAATAAGTCTTAAGTTGTGGCGTAGAATTACTTCTGTAACGCCTGCCCGTTCCGGGCTGCCTCTTGTGCCATAGCTAAATTCAATGATTAAACACTAAGACACAATAAGTCAATCAAAGGGACACTAGAACAATATTTACGGAATTTATTAACTAATTAATATAACAATAATTATTTATGTTCTCCCAGGCAAGGATTCTACTACCCTAATTCAACCCACCAATAGTAATCTAACAGACTCTTACCACTAAGCCTTCCTCGACTGCAACTCAGACTCTGGAACAAATGTAGCACTCTGGAGGAACTAAATCTCTTGAAACACTACACCTTTAATCTAATCGCCTATTTCAACCTCTCTCTTTAACTCCTCCTTCAACCTCTCTTTCCGCTTCTCCTTCAGCCTCTCTATCGCGACTTTCAGTCAGAGTTTATATATTTCCTAACTCTCCCGCTTCACTTCATTTCTACCTGCTTTCTATCTACATATTCACGTTTCATTTTTGGTTGGGCAAAGGTTGTTTAGCAAAAGCAATCAATCTTAATTAAAAGTCCCCAAGGTTAGTGAAGAGAAACCGCGAATAGCCCAATGTCACACTTCTACCCGACACTTGTGCCATAATATAATCAAATATAACTAACTCTAAAAGTCAATAACCTATGCAAAAGGCACACAAGTCAGATCCAAAACTTTTCATTTATTAATTACTTTAATATAATATCTAATGAGTTTTAGCTCTCTCTGGGGCCTTGGAATTAACCCGCCAATTCAGATATTTTTGAAATAATGCGCTCTAACCAGAACCTTTCCAGTTGAGGTTGTTTTAATTAGTCAAATCCTCTGCTACAGCTATCACCAGTAACAACTCTTGATATTGTTGATTTTTTGCTAGAAATACACTCAGAGTTAACCACACTCTTCCTCTATCCTCTAAATTTCCCTTGCCTCATACCATAAAATTTGAATCACTTCACTTTATTTCCACCTGCATCTAATTAATATAATCACGTTTCATTTTAGTTGGGAAGAAATTGCTATTTCATGCAATCAATCTCCATTAAAGGTTAATGAAAAGAAAAATGCGAATAGCCAAATGTCACAAAGTTGCTTGGCGATGTTGGCTGTGTACGAACATACATTGTAATGCAACACATTCATTCTTATTCGTTCACAATCCCCATTCTTTACTCAGTATAACACTCTGTAATTTTTAAGGTTTCCTTGGTACTGTTCAGCATTAATTGCTTAGCTTTGGGACAAAAATTCAATGAAGAGACTCTCTTTTGGTTTCAAAATATAGAGATAATGAGTATTCAAGCCAAACAATGAGTTTGAATTTTTTTTTTCTGCCTGCCTTACAATCACGACATCAATTGTAGATACTAACACGATTCAATCTCTATCTCCTTAAATAGTTTTTTTTTTTTCATTAAAAAAACAGTTTTAATTCACTCCTATCCTTTGCAAGAAGGAACTGGATTACATTCTTCAACTTGTGGCTGACGGAATCGAGACATTCATTTCAACGCAACGTTACAAGGGCTTTCAACCGATTGAGCCAAACGGGCATTCATTCTACTCCTAAGGTCTTGATGTTGGAAGCAGTGCTTCCAACTTATTGAAAAAACAAAACAAAACAAAAAACTTTTTCATCATCAGAAGCTCATATTTTTACTTTCTGGACATTCCTCGTAGCATCATTGTAGATAATTTCCACATCTATCAATAAACATTGCTTGAATTTCCTTGCAAAAAATGCTCTTTTTTACTACATTATCTTTTATTAAAACGTTTTTATGCATTTCACTTGGTGTGTGTGTGTGTCATCAAATTTTCGATCATTAATTTTCAAACTTCCCATCAAGCTAGAGCTCTGAAACCTTAGTAATCATTCTTACTCGCCTAACAATGCAATATATAAATATTTGCGACAAGTTTTAACTAATATTTTCTTTAATAATGCAGTTTAGACCAACCACTTGGCGCGATTTTAAAAATTGGCACCAAACTTGGCGATTTTTTTTGGCTGAACGATAAGTCCGTAAAACGGACCAGGGTAATCACATTTGGCAAAATACCGCCAAATAATTCTTGTCGCCAAGGGTGGTTGGGTTAAACTGCATTCCAACCATTTTATTTACTGGATGAATTAATTAATTTTAGTTAGTTTAAACGTTTTTATGTATTTCACTTGGTGTGTGTCTGTCTGTGTGTCATCAAATTTTCTATCATTAATTTAACCAACTTCCCATCAAGCTAGAGTTATGAAATTTTGGGAACCGTTCTTACTTGCCTAACAATATAATATTTAGATATTTGAGACCAGTTTTAACTAATATTTCAATAATTTTCTTCATTCAATAATTTAATATTTCAATAACTTAATATAAAAACGTTTTCTTATCTCGAATTATTTTTGTTTTGTGATCAAAAGATAAAGATTTAATTCACTGAATTCAGTAACTGAAGAGCATATGAATCTCTACTCTCTATATATAATTGTATTTCACCATTAGTCTGCTGTTAAATTTTAGATGGTATGGTTCAAAACAGCTTAAAGTACAATATATTACACACAACAATTGATAGCTTTAACTCCTTCATTCCGCATTGCCTCGCAATTATAGTTTGCATATTACGTTAATCTCATCGACTGACAGCTGCGATGCGCTACAGATAACATGCATATTAATGAACAGAGAAATCCAGCAATGATGTTTAAGCTCCTTCATTATGTATGTGAAACCAGGAGCTTTCAAGCAACTACGTACCGATGCTCGAACCAAAACCAACTAGATTTCACGACTAATCCGTACATAAAAAATATGAATAAAAGTGAAAAAATAGATAACTAATACGTTGTTTAAAAAAAGCATTCATTTTAAACACAAATTATTATAAATTTCGAGTGAAAACGTATTCAAGTGTATGTGTAAAATGAACTTACCGTCTGTTTTTGTCCGTAACGTCTTTGATAATATATAATTCAAAAACCAAATGTTAGAAATAAAAAAAGCAATATTATAAAAGTAATTATTTTTATAAACATTATTATGAAAGAAATAAAATTTAAAAGTAATTATTATTTTATATAATAATTCTTATTACTTTATGTAAAGATACTTATTATTTTAAATAAAAAGCATTCTTTACGTTATTTATTTCCTGATCGGTGGAAATAAAATCGGAAAAATTCTTTGGAAGACGTTCAGTTTCCAGATTTGATAATATTAATTATAATAATAATTTTTACTTTTATGAAAAATTTACTTATGAATTAAAAGTTTTTATTATTATACTTATTACACTAAGTCCATTAATTTATTTTTCTTATTGCATTATAGATATCTTGTATAATCGTAAGTCGCGTTTGCCATTCTCGCAGAATGTTAATAAAATAGCTTAAAATTTATTATAAAAAGAGCTTGTATTGTTATAAAAAAAACAAAGCAGCAAAATTTAATTAAACTTTGACCACTTTTTGGAAAAAGTTATTACAGTATTCAGGACTTGAATTCAGTGCTTTTTAATATCAAGCTTTTAGAATTAACAATTTGTTTCAAATTTCTTGTACAATTTTAGCGTATACAAAGTATTTCCTGAACAAAAAATGCCACTTTAAAAAAAAAAAAAAAAAAGAGTTTAAAATTTCAATGGTATCTTTTTAAGATAAAATTCTTAGCTACAGGCACAATCCAATAGCATATATTTTATATTATAAAAAAGAGAGCCATCGAGCTAATTTTTAATGCGAGTTATGCACGCAACTATTTTTTTTTTTTTTTTTTTTTTTTTTTTTTGATTTATTGTGAATATTAAAATTTTAAATAATACACTTTTTACTTTTTGTTCACATCCCCCCCCCTCTTTAAGGAACTATTTTTATTTTAAATTAGATTTCACTAAAAATACTTTGACTTATATCTTTGATTAAAAATAATTATTGCTGTACATTTTGAAGATTTTTAAAATTGTTCTCTCTACAAAATTTTATCTTTTGAACTTTAAAATTACGATTCATTCAATCCTGTCTTAAATAAATTCGAAAAGAATTTTTCGTATAGTTACACTGAAAAATATTCTGCCTTCTTATCAAAACTATTAGAACAAAATAGCCTTTGTAAAAGTGTGAAAAGGAATGTATCATATTTTTGCAACATTGAGGCAATATTTACAACTGCTTATGCTGATTATCGGCATTGGTAGTAGTTCAGTGATTACAATGGGTCTAAGTTCTAGTCAATTGCTGAGCCACGTTCGAATCCTAAATCCACCTCGTACCTCCATTTCTCATCGTGAGAAATAGTGAAGGGTTGCTGAACACTTATTAAGTGGAACTAGGCCTTAAACATCCCTGTTCTGTGATGTAGAATATAAGAAAGTGAGGTACCAGATAAGGTACCGTTCTTATCATTTACCAATAGCTCAAAATTATAAGAATACTTATCAATAATCTTCGTTTACCGTTTGATTGATTGATTCTTTATTAACGTCTCACTGAGAATCAACAAAAAAGCTACTGGTGACGGACCTCGTAATTTTCAAACCCCGTCAAGTATTGAGGATGACACCTGAGCTTGCCCCTTCCTCTACAAATTTCAACACCATTGGGAGGAATTTGGACCTCGACTAGATTTATCGTACATCAGCCCCGTTACACAGCGGGTCTTCTGTGGCACCTGAACCAGCGACTCGACGGAAACAACACCGGCAGCTAGTTCACGATTATGATCGCGGCCACATAGCTTTCCAGTAGCTCTAATTAATTGATTGTTTATCAACGTCACGTTTAGAAGCAACACGAGGTCTAGTGGTGATGATCGTAGTAATTTTGAACGTTAGGTCATGTGACAAAGACGACAAGGGGTATTCCTTTTGCAAGACTTCCACTCTATCTCAACGTGAGGATTTGGAACCCCGATTAATTAGAGCCCCGTGCATCATCTCCGCAACCAGCCGATCTTCAATGGCATCAATCCTGGAAACTAAGAACATGTTAAAAACAACGGTGACCTTGAGATGGCGAACATGACCCCTCAACAACATGGTCCGCTTAGCCGTAAAGCGACATTCATTTATACTGAACCTATAATTATTACCAATAAAACATTTGCGGTATTTGTATAATATCCCATCGACCATTAAGACTATCGTAATTGGCACTATTCTGGCTATGGGTGCATGTTCAACCGGAATTGCACCAACTTTCGTGCTTCTCGACTTCTTGTGTTTGATTCTTGTTTTCAATTATTAGCAGAGTATTCTATCGTTTGGGAACATTTTCTCGTTTGACAAAACTAGTGGATGGAATTTTACACAATTACCCATTTTTGTAAAAATGCTTGCTGTTTAGTTTCGGTGAATTTATTTTTTACCCTTTAAATAACAATTTTGTTTAAAATTTACTTGAAGTTGTTTCTTTAATTACATGCATAACTTTCTACTATATAATGAAAACACACGCAAACATTTTATTAGTATTGATTTTTTCTATTTAGATTTCACAAGAAGATCCATTTGACTCTTTGAATGAAACCAGCTCAATAGATGATGATTACGTATTCAATAGGGTTAATATTTCCATGCTTGAAGAGATGATACCAGAGGTGACTATTTTACTTATTTATTTATTTTAGATATTTTAATTGATAGATTTGGAACTATTTGATAAAAATAATCGATACAATTCCTTGGGCCTTTTTTATGCATTTGTGCAAGTTTTAACAACGCTATTAAGTAAATAATTTTGTGATGAACCTTAACTTAATTTTATCACCAAAAAAAAAAATGATTAGCTTAAATCATCCCTTCTCTTGGCCGCCTCAATCACCCCACTCGTGACCTGTGATTTTTGGTCGTGGGGCTTTTTAAATAACTGCATTCATTAAGACTGCTTTAAGCACAGAATATTACACCACGTTTTATTTATATAAATTATTATATCATTACAATTTAATTATTTAGGTCATGCTATTGAATATGTTGTGCTTTGAAAGCGAGCTTTTGAGCAAGGCAATGGAAGGTGTTGTATACTTAAAACGCCAGGGTTCAATGATTACGTCGTTATGCCAAAACTATAGAAATTTTATTTACAGACACACTTTAACTATTGAAATGAAAACAAGACAAAAACATGACGTCTCTCGCTCGTGAATATCAGTTGCTGAGTAATCCAATACACTTTGCGCGCTACTACTGCAGCGCCACACTGTAGCCACTAAGTAGTATACAAATGTCTTACACTAATATTTTGAGAGGCTTACACAGTGGATTCACAACAGAAGGCATGCAGAACCACATTTGCAATGACATGATTTCTTATGTGATTACAATAAAAGTATTATTAACTTCTTTGAATCCATTAATATTTATTAATTCTCTTTAAACAAATTATTTCACGTCCTGATATTACGCATTAATAATTATCGCATCAATAAATCTTGAGTATGCTCATCAGAATTGAAGTAACTAGCAGCTCAGTGTCATTCAAATAAACCAATGTGATATAAGGTTTTATTTCAGAAATAGAATCCGCATACTCGGGAGCCAAGTGCTCCAAATTTAGTTGCAATTTCACCGTTTAACTGGTCAGAGAAATTCAAACATATATTAAATTTTATTCACGAATCTGTATATGCACAAGAATAAACTTGTTTTTCCTCCCTTTTTGTATTTAGTTATCTAAGGCTTGATTTCAGGTGTAAGACTTGATCTGTTTATTTAAGGTCTATTAATCTATTAATTCAATTTCCCCGAGTAGCTTATTCGTCAGAGAAATTCAAACATTTCTTGTTCAATTTCTTTCACGAATCTATATATAAGCTTATAAATTTGTTTTCACACTTTTTTGTACCTGTTTATCTAAGACTTGATTTCACAGAAAACGAAACTCCGTTATATGTTTATATAATTTCCTTTTTTTTTTTCAGTATCTGTTTTATGAAAGTGACTTCTCAATTAAAGTCACTTTCACACACACACA
>BMAW01127735.1:72464-94263 GCA_019974015.1 Nephila pilipes | reverse complement strand
AAAAAACCACGACGTTCTGCTCCAAAATGTAGCAACCATTAGCAGACTCCTGCATAATGGAAGAAATTGACACGTTCCAGGAGAGTTTTTTTTTTTAAAAAAAAACGTTCCTTCCTGGAAAAACCTTCTTTGGGTTCGATACTTGGTAGTAGTTCTAAATAACTACATATGTCCCAATAGCTTTCACAAAGCTTTGAGGATGATGCTTGTTCAAACGAAATGAAAAATTAACATAATAATTTGATTTTGGACAAAGCAGTGATAGCGAAGCACAGTTCTCCAACACATCATGGAATACTTAATCATTTCAGTGTTAAAAAAAAAATAAAAAATTGTCAATGGTTAAATATCTAAGAAACAAATTGTACAAATTAGTTTTCTATTTTCTATTTTCCTATTAAAAACTGTTTGTTATGGCATACCAATACTAGTTTAATATTCAAAATAAATTCTGAGTGCTTATTAATGTCACATTTATAAGCAACATTATGACTATTGCCGACCTATTTCGTAATTTTGAACCTCGGTTAAATGGCGAGGAACACACCTGAGCTGGTACCTTCCTCTCCAAACATTTCATCACCACACCAATTAAAATAACGAAAACACTAAAAAGCTTCAAATTTTGCAATTTTTGAAATTGCTATTAAAAAATAGAAAGCGCTTCTTCAATCCATTTGATGAATTATTTAGGAGAATTTGATATATATAAGTAGAACCTTTGAAAATGGAATTTTAAAACTATAAACACACGCGCCACGTCACACAGACAAATATCCCTATTTACGTTTTTCTCAAAATGTGGTTTCTTAAAGATATACTGGTACACTATCCTGTAAATCTTTTGTATACATAATGCTGATATTTTGAAAATTATAAAATGAGGTTATTTCTAATACAGTGAACATTATTTTTTTCTTCCAATAAATGTTCACAAACTTTAGGTATTGCCCAATATTTGTTATAAAATTATGGAAAATTTGAGTCATAGAATGTATTTTTTAAAAATTTTATTAAATTCAACTTTTAAAACTTTAATTATTTCCTATGTATAGATTGTTTCACATTTAAGTACACTGCAAAGTTTTAAAAATGTAAATAAAATAGATTTTATGCAAGATGTATCTAAAAAAGATAAGTACAGACTTACATTGTAAATACAGTTACTAATACGTAATTATTTAATGATGTACAAATATATAGATATCTCATTGTTAAAATATGACTTCTATTGTTTTAAGTGGCCGCGGTAGTCTAGCGGATATGATCGTGGACTTGCCTCCGGCACTGATTACACCGAGGCGTGGACTCGAACCTTGATGCCACTAAAGATCCACCGTGTTGTGGGGCCTGATATGTATTAAATCTATTCGGTCTCTCAAGTACTTTCGTTGGCGTGGTATAGAAGTTTGGAGGAAAAGGTGCCAGCTCAGGTGTCGTCCTTGGAACCTAACCGTGGTTCAAAATTACGAGGTTCGTTGCCAATAGCCCTCGTGTTGCTTCTCAGTGAAACGATAATAAAGATTCAATTCAAATCAATTGCTTTAATTTTTAAAAAGTGAGCAGTATTTATACTTGGCACAAAATAATGTCATTTTTGCTTGTAAAAGGTGTTTCAATAATCTTGGTAATTGAAGATTTTAAAAATTACGGGAGAGCAATAGAATAATAAATCACATGTATACTAAAAAAATAAAAGGTCAAAAAGAACACATTATTAAATTCAACGATTAATTACCCATTCGAAAATTTTATGAACAGAAAAAGAAAAGGAAACGGGAAGAAAAATATTGATTAAGAATATTAGAATAAAGAAAAATAAAAAAAAATTTGCTCCAAAATGTATTTGTTACAACGTATCATTCTCGAAGATAATTAAATTAGCTAAAAATGTTTGTTGTAAGAGTAAAAAGAAAGCAAAGTCTGAGATGAAGTAGACTATACTTATTATTCACCATTAAAAGCAATTCAAATTTCTTACATAATTACTTACAGAAATACAATCATATATTACTTTATACCATATCTTTCGCAGAAGAGTGATTACAAATCAAGTAAAAATAATAATAAAAAGAAATAGAAAGTAAATCTTCGTAGCGAAAAGAAAACTAAATTTCCCCCGTAAGTGTTTACAAAATTACTCGAAAGCCCATAATTAATGCAATCGGTTTTCTTAAAGCTTTAATGCACTTAAAAACTCATTAGATGCCCTTAAAGTATCCAAGATCCATGAAAATTAATTTCCCGGTCTGAAAAATAAAACCGAATAAAGTGTAATAAAATGAAATTGCGCTTTGTTTTAATTGATATTATTCCGGCTCTTCTTTTAAAAGGGGATTAGCTCATTTTTAAGTTTTATCTGTTGGAAACTGGTTATCTTGTTTAAATTGCGAGCCGAAAAATGCTATTAGCGTAATGGGCCTTTCTCTTCATTTGTTTCTTGGTGTATGCAAAACGATAGGGAAGACACCAGAGGAGTTTTAAGGGAGCTTTTGATGACTCTGAAAAAAAATTCCGTTATCAATTAAACATAGATTTATAAAGAAAAAGACACCCTGAGAATAAATGATTAAAATTTTATGAATTTTTTTTTTTTTGCCATGACAAGTTGTGTTTATTTTTTAATTTATTGTATTCGCGATAAAAGTGACTGCTAATTTCTGTAACGTGATTGATAACACTGTTGCAATTTTCACTTATTTAAAAAAATACTTACATATATTTTAAATTAAAAATCTATCATTTTAATGAAAAATCGTTCAGCAAATTGACTTTATTATTAATATCTATTTAAAAGCAATATGCGTAGGTGGTTGAGAAACGACTCATGTCGGTGGGAATGGAAATGCAGTGCAATTTAATGATCGCTTTCCCTTTTTATTAAGCATTCATGAGCTTGTCGCCTCTGGAGTCCCAAAAAACCATCACTATAACTTTTCCAACCCTTAAGATCCTCTTCGCTTTTTTTGGAGCATTTTCACCAGAAGTAATTCTTCGCGGCAGCAACAAATTTTGATTTGGCAGAAAATGGCAGTCAAATCAAAACTAATCAATAAATCAGTGTCAAAATTGTCTTGGTGCTGTTTAACAGATGACAGATTCCAATAGTAACATTAGCTTGTAATAGTAATGACATCTGTCGTCAAAAGCAGACACTTTTTGAACCACAATCATAAAAAAATACGATTGCTCTTAAGAAAGAATTTTTGAAAAAAGCTTGATTTTCTGTTGTGATTCAACACGAACAGAAGTAAACCTCTTTATTAGCCAGTCCTACAAAATAGAAATTACTGCTGAGATTAGTAATAATCTGCTATTTTCTAACAGCGCGTCGGTTAAGAAACATGATATGCGCAATATTTTTTTTTTTCATTTGGTCACATTCACTTCAATCCCAATGGCATTTTTTTATATATATTTTGGCTTAAATTGGACTAAAGCATAATCAATGAGATTATTGTAATGAAACTTTAACTATATATTTCATAAAAAAAAAGCCGAAATATATTTTTTGAATTTATCCTATTTTAAAATAATTATTTCTAAGTAAAAAAATATTTTTTAAATATATATATATGGAAGGAGATGGGGCTATGTATTGAGGTCACAGTCACAAAGTTAAAGTAAAGAATTCATCGTAGCAAAAATAACTAAATAAATAAACCTTTTACAGCAAACATGCTAACCACAACTTCCTATTAAATTAAACAATTTAAGTTTATAATTTCAGATAACGGAAGAGAATAGTATAGAGAAATGTCATATTCATTAAAATGACATCTGACTCAATGGTATGTGTTAAAATCTATAAAGATTGTAAACAAAATATAACAATCAAAATCATTGTTAAAAAACGATCCTGTACTACACATTCGTATCGAATATTACAAAGCAGAGAAAAATAAATTATTTATTAATTATACATGCAAAATTTGGAAATCAATGTGATTGGGCAATAAGTCTGAGATTGGACTAACAATTTTTAGAACAATCACAAAACAAAGTCATATTTGAGTTGTCAAGGTGCTTCTTTATAACAAAATATTATAGGTTTGTCCAGATTTAACAACCAATAACTTTTACTTCTATTCGTCGCAATCGTTTACTGCATAAAAAATTAAAAAGCAACAAAATTTTTACTACCTTTGCGGCCAAGTGCAGCAGCTACAATAGTTTATAATATGCCTTTTTTCGTTTATGAAATACTCATTTGTATTAACACTATGTTGATTTTGTTGCTGTAAAAGGAAAACTGTAACACTGTTTATGTTATTGCTCAACTAACAGAAATGTATACTACAGTAAAGATTATTTCTGTTCTACCGCTCTCTTTTGGTTTAACTAAATAATTAGTAATTACAAAACTTCAATTGAAGAAACATAAGGATAGAGCAAAACATTTTATTAATGCCACACAATATATGTTAGGTCACTCTCTTTCGAATCATTCTTAACTCAGTCAATTCTAATTCATAATGTAACAATAAAATCTTAGCTTACCAAAAAACTCGTTCTGATTCAAACACTTCTGAACAACAACTGATTCTTATCTTAGTATTTTACTTACGAGTCAATCTAATTCAAAATATTAATCACGATGATTCATTTCAATCTGCAAGATCTATCAACTTGTCGCTATCCTATATCTTTTTCTTTATCCTTTCAATTCTATTTCGCTTATATATCACTATTTATAATTCAATTACTGAACTTCTTATCTTCATCTAAGTACCTCACGTTTTATTTTGTTTGGGAAGAAATTGTAATTTTATGCAATTCCAAATACCATAAAAGTCTCCTAGGTTAATGAAGAGAAAATAGCGAATAGTTAGCACCATAAATTAAGTTATAGATCTTCCCTAGAAAACAACACCTTACTGTATGTACACAAATTGGAAGAAATAGACTTACGACAGCACCGAAGTATGTTTTTGAAGAAATATTAGCCAGTTTAGAAGTTCTAAAATACGTCGGTATTCACAGAGTGAGATAATTATTCCAACTTCTCAAAGCCTGCAGATATACCATAATCCATTCTTATATCTTATTAGATGCGATTATTTCCCTTTGCAGTATCATTAAGCTTCAAACCCCTTTGTGAAATTCTAGTGAGATTATTGAGGTATATCGTAATCGTAATCGCTTTCGTCTATGGCACGTCAACAGTCCACATCTGCTCTGTAACTGTATCTAAAATCGCATTATCGACTTCGATTCGGTGGGTAATTTGTTCTCTAAGATGATTCAAACATGTGAGAGATCTAGAATTCGAATATTGGAAAGGCTAATACTAGACTCACTCAGCACTAGAGTTAAAGATTATATTCCACGTTAGAATTATGCCAGTATTAGAACTGCTTAGAATTTCAAAATGATACGCATCTAACTGTTTTAGCACTAGCAAATTCTTTGACATAATATTCAAATTTAATCGGTGGAGATTTCAATTTATATTTTTTCTTCAGTTGGTGTATCTGAATTATTTGTTACTTCAGTTACAAATTTTTCCCTTTTTAGAATACATTTTTTTTATTATGCCAATTTTCCTCATACTTATTTTCATCCATTTCCTTTTTTTTTTATTTAAAAAATGGTTGTTGAAATATTTATTCTAAAAAATCTTCATTGTAAATTCAAAAATTATATATATATATATATATATATATATATATATATATATATATATATACACTCTATAACAACAACAAAAAACGCCTCTTCAAGAAGGAGTTGTCGAATGGAGACAACAATTGGCGGAAAAGAAAATTTTATACGGAACAGAAAATGATTAAAATTTCAGAAAAAGTGAATGATTTGTTTCAGAGTTACATAGTTACAAAGTAACGAGCTCAGTAAGGTGTGAACCCCCTCTAGCCTGGATGGTAGCTGCTACACGACGTGGCATTGAGTGATAAAGCTCCTTGAGGATCTCGTGTGGTATTTCTTACCAAATTTGTTCCAATTGTCGGATGAGGTCATCAACATTCCCTGGTAGATGCAGTCGTCTTCCCATCATATCCCAGACATGCTCGATTCGAGAGAGATCTAGATGGCCAAGGAAGTGTTTGACAAGCTGTAAGACAGCTCATAGCAACGTGCTGTATGTGATCTGGCATTATCTTGCTGAAAAATAAGAACGGTAGCATAACAGGTCTCATAATGTCGTCGAAGTACCGCTGTGCTGTAAGCGTGCCTTGAATTACGACCAAAGGGGTCCGACTCTCAAGGGAAATGGCACCCCAGACCATAACTATAGGTTGAGGGCCTGTGTGGCATGCAATAGAGAAAGAAGGATCGGCACACTGCCCCGGGAGTCTCTAGACACGTCTTCGATGATCATCAGGACACTGTTGGAAGCGGGATTCGTCTCTAAACACTATACATCCCCAATCAGCATGATTCTAACCTGATCAAGCCAAGGACCTCTGTAATCTGGCTCGACAGTGTGCAAGCATGAGTGGCAGGTGGCCATTTCGCTCTATCAGCTGTCTGTGAATGGTCATGGTGGACACTCGTGTGCGGGTCGCACGTCTTATGATTGATAACGATGAATCAGGCGCTCTGACAGCTGATCTGACGATCACTCTGTCCTCCCGATCTGCTGTGACCCTAGGTCGATCGCTACCATCATGACGCTGATATCTGCCATTGTTCACCCATTCTTGCCAGTATCTTCTAATCGCAGCATCGCTTCAACCCATATAACGAGCGATTTCCTCAACCAACCTCTTTAAATCCAATAATACGACCTCTTTCAAACTCTGACAGTTGCTCGTAATGATTTCGAATACTGCGGCGAGGTATTTTTTACAGTCATAAAAGGTATCCTAAATCGCAATGGAACAGAAAATTTGACCATCCGATTGAGAATCGCTTTTTATATATACCCTGCTGAGTGAGTAGTTCCGATGTGCTTTAGTTCCCGCTATTCATTCATTGGACACCAAGTTTTAATAATTTGTATGTTCGGTCCAAATGTCTTTGCATACGAAATTTCATTACAATCGGGTAACTTCTTGATGCATCGGGGTTTTTTTTTGTTATATATATATATATATATATATATATATATATATATGTGTGTGTGTGTGTGTGAGTGTGTGTGAGTGTGTCTGTCTGTTTGGGTGAGTGTAATGATTTAACTTAGTTCCTATTAATTTCTCACCCTAATAAATAATTTAATTTCTTAAATTTTCTCATTCTCTCCTCTTTAAAAGATAATGTTAATTCTTATTTCCTGATACGATTCCCTTTTTTTTTTTTTCTTTTTAATTTAATCAATGACGCGTGCTTAAAATCTGCAAAGTCAGCATTCTTATATAATTGAAAATGATTTAAATTGTATAATTTGTGCTTTATTTAGAAAATGATTTGAACAACGTTTATTTTTAAATTTGTGCGGTGGATATCTTAAAATATCATAAGAAATATTTTTGATTTTACATACTTTGATTTGAAATTATCATTATTTAGTTTTGAAATGCATATAAACAGAGTTTTGAAGTGAATAATTATTGAGAAATATTTAGGGTTTTATATACTTTTTATTGGAATGAAACATATTGTTGTTTTACATTACTTATTTGAGAAATGATAAATAATATATTGAAATTGAATGAATATGTTGTATTGAAATTGAATGAATAAGTTGTAATGAAAATTATGCTTTAAAATGAAAGTTAATAATATGTTTTATGTAATAAAAGAAAAAGAAATTTTTTGAATGTATGATTATTATTATCATTTAAGTTTTAGAAAAGATGTTTTGTATTTAAAGGAATGTATGTCTTGTTTAGATGATTTCTATAGATGAAGGTATTAATTTTAAAGGAAGGTGGGTTAATTTAAATGATGAATAATATGAATAAATAATAAATAAATAAAATAAGGTTAGCTGTTCCAGTTTGACATGAGAACAAGTGTGGCACAGTTTTGTCAACAAACCACATTTCTTCAGGTAATTTGGAAAAAGGTTTTGGTTAAGAAATTGTTGTAAACTAAGACAATAAGAAAGTTATAATACAAGCATACTTTTATAACTACTATTTAAATTTAATTAATATTTGTAAGCCAAATTTTAAAAAAACTTGCATTTCCTTGTCTGTTGACCTTTCTGCACCATGTAGAACACAGTTAAATTTTTCATGTTCATTCCAATCCAGCGATCCATGTGAAAAATGTAACCAAAGGTTTCTGCTACTGTGTCAGAGTCTTGTCATCAGTGATCGAAATACAATTGAATTGAAAATTGTAAATTTAATCATTTTGAAATCTTATACTTGTTTCAATATTACTTTTGATTTACAAAATACCACCAACACATTTCTGTTGTTTATGTTTTTTTTACAGGTTCAAGAATTTGTTAGCAAGCACAATACCACACATAACATACAAATTTATCTTTTTACTTAGTATTTAATATTTTGATTATTTCATTGAAATTGCTTTTGTATTCCATGAGGATGAAGGTATTTCAGGGCATAAAATTTTTAAATCTTAAATATTTTAATTTGATTCTTTTCTTTGACACCCATGTAATTCTTTTCTTTGACACCCATGTAATTCTTTTCTTTGACACCCATGTAATTCTTTTCTTTGACACCCATGTAAGATAAAAGTTATGTGTTAGGACCCAACGCACATCCGCGTCTTGCTGAGGGTGGAAATTTGTAATAATTTAACTTAATTCCTATTAATTTCTCACCATAATATATAATTTAATTTAATATCTTAAATTTTCCAAATCTCTCCTTTAAATGATAATGTTTATTCTTATTTCCTGATACGATTCCTTTTTTCTTTTTTAATTTATGCAATCATGCGTTCTTAAAAATTCGCACAATAAGCAGATCTCACACTCCAAATCTATAAGGATGATCCCTACCAGACTTTAAGTCTACACTTAGATTCCCTTGAAGTCCCTCCTTTTAGACCATGTTGTCTTTGACGTTTTAAGTGAATTTTCCCTCATATAAAAATCAAAACACAGGGGGAAACGCTCTCTCTTGCTGCTATACTCATGCTGTCATAATCTGTGCGCAACGATGGAGTTATGTTATTCCCACTGTGTGGAAATGGTCTCTCTCTTCCCTAAAATAAAATAGTTCTATGAAACTGAAACTGGCTTCGACTGTTGAAGTATAAAAATTGAATTAAATAGTTGAAAGTAAATTACTTTACAATAAAAAGTTGGCAGTTTAAGTGTGCCTGTCAGGGATAAAAAAAATTACAATTGTGTTAACACGAGAGAGATACCTTACAGAGCAATTCTCTACGCCTGGACTTCACTTTCTGACTAATCCCCGCTTGAAGCCTCGCAGATGATGCCGCCAGAACTTAGATGACACTTCCAGTCAAATTAATGCCGCCCACTAAATGTTCATAGTAGCGTCAAAAAGCTTTCGACTCCAATGTCTTGAAGAAATAAGGGTCGCTACAATGCCGAAAGCGATGGAATATCACCATCAGTTTTCAAGGATTTATTGGCGAGAAACCCCAAAGTCTACTGCACCATGTCTGTGCAGAAGCGCTACTCCCACCGTGAACAAAAATTCAACTAAATAAAAAGACTATGTCCATCTGCAACGTTCATCATCTGTGTTGTGTGCAGCGTTCATCATCTAACAGGTCAATTGAAAAGTCCCCGGCCTACCAGAGTAAAACACATTTTTTTACCAAAATTAATTTTTTTTATTCAACATAATTCCCTTTAACGGTGATACACTGATTATAGCGACCCTCCAACTTTTCGATACCATTTTTGTAGTACGATTTGTCCTTTGCTTCAAAATAGGCCTCAGTTTCGGCGATCACCTCTTCATTCGACGAAAATTTCTTCCCAGCGAGCATTCTTTTGAGATCTGAGAACAGGAAATAGTCGCTGGGGGCCAGATCTGGAGAATACGGTGGATGAGGAAGCAATTCGAAGCCCAATCCATGGCATCGTTTTCACTGACTTGTGACACGGTGCATTGTCTTGGTGAAGCAGCACTTTCTTTTTCTTCAAATGCGGCCGTATTTCGGCGATTTCGTCCTTCAAACGGTCCAATAACGCTATGTAATAGTCGCTGTTGATGGTTTTTCCTTTTTCAAGGTAGTCAATGAAAATTATTCCATGCGCATCCCAAATACAGACGCCATAACCTTGCCAGCCGACTGTTGCGTTTTCCCACGCTTTGGAGCGGGTTCATCGTGTGCAGTCCACTCGGATGACTGTCTTTTGGACTTCGGAGTGAAATGATGGAGCCATGTTTCATCCATTGTCACATATCGACACAAAAACTAGAGGTTTATTACGCTTGATCATCTTCAAACACTGCTCCGAATCATCAACTCGTCGTTGTTTTTGGTCAAAAGTGAGCTCGCGCGGCACCCACTTTGCACAGAGCTTTCTCATACCCAAATATTCGCGAATGATATGATATACACGTTCAGTTGATATCTTTAGAGTGTCTGCTATTTCATTCTATTTCAATTTACGGTCATTCAAAATCATTTTGTGGTTTTTTTTAATGTTTTCGTCGGTAACCTCTTTTGGGCGTCCACCGTCTTCGGTGCTCATTTCACCACGTCTAAACTTAGCATACCAATCCTTGATGGTTGATTTTCCTGGGGCAGTGTCCGGAAACTCGGCATCAAGCCAAGTGTTTGCTTCAACTGTATTTTTTCTCTTCAAAATGCAATATTTTATCAACACGCGAAATTCCTTTTTATCCATTTTTTTCACAATAACAAAAGTTGCTTCACTCAAAATGCTATAATTCACAAACTAATGATCCGACAGCTGTCAAATTTATACACGCTTCTTTTGAGGGTTAGGGCTAACTAAAAAACATATGGATTCAATTCTAGAATAATCATCTTTGTGTCAGGCCGGGGACTTTTCAATTGACCTGTTATGTTTTGTGCAGCGTTCATCTTCTAAATTGTGTTTATACTGAAAAAAAAAAAAGGAATCGTGCAAGAAATAAGAACGAACACTATCTTGTAAAAGAGAGAATGGGAAAACTTACGAAAATAAATTATTATGTGAGAAAATAATAGCAATAATTAAGTTAAATCATTACACACACATATATATATATATATATATATATATATATATATATATTATTGTTACTTTATAGATTAAACTAAAAAATTTAAGCCTAAGCAAAATTGACAAGACCTCAAAGTTTGTCTACGCGTAAATAGTTTGCTTTTTGAAATTCGAGGATTAAATACATATGCATAAGTTTTTCAATTAAGTTGTTATCCTACACTTTTTAATGGAGGGATTATCTACTTAAAATGGAAGAGAATAGAAAAGCCTAATATTGACAGCATGATAGAATCAGGATTTCAAAGTAAATTTCAGAAGTATTGGGAGAAAAAAAATCGTCAACATAATTTCCAAACATTCGTCAACTACTTGTAATTGATATTAAAATGAATCTATGTTTTGAATTTGGCCGAAACGATTGAGAGTGCTTGCCTTGTACTTTTCTCCATATAGTTGCATGGTTATTAGCAATGAATTTAGTAACTGTAAGCGTTCCGATAAATACAGGTCAACACTTGTTCCAATATCTTTTTTTAGATACTTTTACTCTACTTTTCATGAGGACCTTGAGCCAAACTTAAAGTAAAACAATTCCATTCATAGTAAATGCATTTGAAATAAAGCATCTCCGCGTTATAATCGAGAAAATGGTGATATTATTATTAGAATTCGGGTCTTAAAAGTAAAAAAAATCATTTCCTCGTGAACAACGAAAAGCTTGATACTCTTACTAGTGAGTAAAGTAGCCCTCAAACAATTACGACGAGCCTTAAAGGAACATTAGTTTACTACGTAATTAAAAAGTTTTATGTAATTAAAAAGTATTCAGATATCTATCTTATCTCTTGTCAAAAACTCGCAGGCTTATCTTCTTTATGTACTTATCTTCTTATGTAAATACGATATTTACGATACCAAGATGCAAAGGAATTTTTCTTGTCTCCCATGCGAATTTCTGTCGTTTGTAAACACTGGTAGTGCGTCCCCGACATACTGAAGCAATCTTTTTCACTTCATGATCTTTTTTCTTGTCATATCCTACCCTCTCTTTTTGTTTCGTGTATTTACAAAGTTGCAGCGAAGTCATAAATACGCATTGATCAAAATATGAGACTTGCATAGAGAAAATAAATCCTATGATTAAAAAATCAGTTTAACATGATTAGTAATTATTCTTTGAAATTTTGAATCATGATCAGTTGAAGACGTCGATACTTGAAATGATGAATTTTACGTAACATAAAACAGGAACAGAAGGGACTAACCACCTTGCAATTTTGAACGATGGTCAACCCTGATGAAGGCGACACCTAGGCTGGCATCCCACTCTACAAGCTATTAACTAAACCATACCAACGTGAAGACTTTGTGTCCCTGCATTTTTAACATTCATCAGGACTCTAAAATCCTCTAAAATCACGTCGGCTGCGAGTCCACGGCAAGTCTTTGAGTTGAAATTATATAAGAACGGTTTGTCTTAGGAATAATTTTATTTTATTTAAATTTTTAACTTCGCATTAAGAAACAGCACAATATATTGATATCGATGAAGGACCATGAAATTTTGAACCATGGTAAACTGACAAGATGACACCTTAGTTAGCACCTAAGCTTTCGTAACATCTACACCATCTTAATATGAAAAGCTTCAGCCTCGATAGATTTAACGTGCATTAACCCAGATAAGTCTTCAAGTGTATCAAGATTCGAACTCACAATAAAAATAACGTCAACTACCAGCTCGAAACTATGATCTCTCCTCTATTGAAGACCGCCCATTTCTCATGGCTTGTATAACTTAAGACCCCTTAACCTCAAAAAATTCCTTAGCTTGTCTTGCGGATAACACTATTTTTAAAATTTATATTCTCGTTTTCCCCCCGTTTGCTACTCGAACCCAGGACTCCACTGAAACAACACCGGTCGAGAGTTCGTGACCACTCTGCTACATTTTATCCACTTGAATAATTTTAAGTCCTGACATATTTAATGTACGCTGATATCCATTACGCGAACGATAATATTAATTTAGATTTAAGAGAATCGAACCTATAACTCATCTGTGACGAATCCGTTGCTCTAATAATCAGGCAACCGTAGTTCCCAGATTTCTGATATTACTGCTAAAGACCCGCCATATAGTCTAGGCTGATGCTCGTTAAATTTATTGAGGTTCAAAGTCCCTCCGTTGGTGTGGAAGGGAAGTTTGGAGAGAGAGATGTCAGATCAGATGTCTTCCTCTCCATATGCACGCGGATCAAAATTATGAGGTCCGTCGCTAATAGTCATGGCCCCTTCGTTTGATATTTAAATCGTTTTAATTTGAAATAATAATTCGAGATAAAAACCAATGTTTTAAAAACAATGTTTTTATATGGTGGCAAAGTTTATTTAAAAAAATATTGAAATATTAGTTAAAACTGGTCGCAAATATCTAAATATTGCATTGTTAGGCAAGT
Source organism: Nephila pilipes (assembly GCA_019974015.1). Lineage (NCBI taxonomy): Eukaryota > Metazoa > Arthropoda > Arachnida > Araneae > Nephilidae > Nephila > Nephila pilipes. Next base: position 80,763 of record BMAW01127735.1, on the reverse strand, counting down.
AAGAACGGTTTCCAAAATTTCAGAGCTCTAGCTTGATGAGAAGTTGGTCAAATTAACGATAGAAAATTTGAGGATAACTGATACACACACAGACAGACACACACCAAGTGAAATACATAAAAACGTTTTAAAATATATGTGTATGTCCCTGTGTCTATGTTGGAGATACTGACTACTACGTTTTTTCTTGCCCATTCACCAAGGTGTTCCATTTAAATTCTCCTCCAAACCAAAGCTGAGGCTAATCACTGCCAGACTATCTACGGGTGAGAATCATAATGTCAGCGAGTGTGAATGAGGGAATGTAAAGGTTATTGGCGCAAGAGCCAGATGTGGCTAAGTTGCGCCAAACAAGATTTAACTGTAGACTAGACGTGAAAATGTTGAACAAAAGACAAAAATTGGTTGACAAGAAGGAGGGTCGAAATAGAAGAGGATCTCTAGGGTAACCCGTGGGTGCGTCATCCGTGTTTACCAAAGACAGTAAACTCCATCATAGTGTCAACATCCGTTATTGATAGAAAATTGGGATGCTCATGAAATACAGATTGATATATATTCCAAAAAAAAAAAAAGAAAGGAAAAAAAATGAAAATGGGAAGTATAAGAACTATGACGTTATACTCTGTGCACTAATTATGAGTTTTTATTTGCTTTTGAATATCAAAATTTTATAATATCTCTCTCTTATGTTCTTTGTTACAACATACACTGTTGTATCTTACCCTTTATTATTGTATAAAAAAATTATTTTTGCCAATAAATGCTGATTGCAGGGGTGATTGTCTCCCAGAGGGGGGGGGGTTGTAGATCTAAACCCTTTGAGTGAGCTTGGTCCTCTTGGATATTCTGCCAATAACCTTCGTGTTGCTTCTCAGTGCAGCGCTAATAAACAATCACAATCACCTGGTATTACTAATGAACATTAAATTAATATATGATGTATAAAATGTCGCGGTGAGTTTTGGACGGCAAGAAGCCGATAGCTAAAACTTTTAAGCAAGCAACATTTAAAAACATAAATATTTTAAGAAGTTGTGAATATTTGATGAATTTCGAAAGTGAAAACAAGATAAGGATCAACCAAATGCGATTTGAAAAGTTTAACTCACTTTTCCTAAGTCTTCAATTATCCTCGGACAATATTTTTTCTAAATTAAGCATCATTATATCTTTAGGGAGTCAGAAATGCAAATAGAAAATATTTGTTTTTAGATGGAAAAGGAAACGAAAAAATAGTTTTGACATAAATAATAATTTAATTCTATGCTCGTAATTGTATTTTAACTAATTCTAATACATATTTAGTCCTAACTTAATCATTTTTATTTTATTAATTTATATGAGATAATTGTAAAAATTAATTAATTACATGAAGATCAATGAATGATAATAACTTTATTTTAATAATATTGCATGCTATTCACGTACATAAGTATTATCGTAACAAAAAGATTTAGTACTACATCAATAAAATTTACAATGTGAATTAATGGTGAATAAAACTTATTAATAACTGTTCAGGTTATAACAGAATAACTGCGAATATGCATTTTTGATAATATGATGTGAATTGAAATTTGAAAGGCGTAGCAATGTTTTTTAAAATTATAGAAAATATTAATTCTCTACAACCAGATACTTTTCTTATAAATATCTGTGGCTATTTTCAGAAAGTGTGTAAATTTTAGTAAATGGAAAGTTTTAGAGTTATATAAATTTTACAAATATACTTATGCATAGTATTCCTACTGTGGTATAAGTATTTTTCTTAACAGAAGACATTCTCAATTTTATTAAGGAAAAAAACTCTTTAACAATTAGTGCCAGTTTTTTCATGGGAAATGTTCTTCGTTTTTCCTCCAGAAAATATAGCCGAATCTTTTAAAAAAAATTCTAGGACAATTACGAAGTAAGTAAGTTTATGTTTATTGAAATCTAAGTTAAGCAAAGTCACCAGTATATTCTATCATACGCCTAAAAAAATTATACTTACATTGGCAAATTCCACTTCGAATTCTAGCAGAGATTCTATGTCTCTTTTCACCACTGACTCCTGGGCTTTGAGTAAGCGCACAGTTTCGGCTATGAGGTTTTTGTACGATAGAATGTATCGCACATAGTCTGGATCTGAGGTATTCAAATAATACTGGGTGTTTAAAATAGGCGAACCTGAATAAACCTGCAAATAGAACAAATAGGTTTGCGAGAGCTTCCAAATTAGAAATTAATTATTACTTGTATTGTATTTATTTTTACTCAACAGAATAGCATTTTATGTAAATTTTAATAAATATATAAATAGTTAAAAACATTTTTTTAAAAAAAGTTAATCATGTAATTAATGATGAGGGAAATATTATAATATTTCAATACGTATTGAAGAATAATCATCTAAGCAATTGTTACATTTTTTCATGTACCAAAAACTTTTTTATTCAATTTAGCAGTGACTATTGCCAGTTGTGTGGCAATACTAAATACTAATTTCGTCATTTTTATCTATATAATAAGGCCCTTTTTTCAGCCATTTCACCTTTTTGTGTTTTCAGTTTTATCTCTAATGAATTCATTTATACCTGCGAGGGTATGTCAGAAAGTGGGGTTACTTATTTTGTTTCTTCAATCATATGCTCACGTAATCGTCAATAGATGTCGATAGTGTCTCATTGTGTTGTTAAAGTTCCTATATAATTTATTCCGTCTTGAACAATTAATATTTACATATTTGGGGTCTATTTAGATTGAGCGAATGATCCAAAACATGGTAAATTGTTTATTGAACTAAAAGGTAAGCTAGTCTTTAAAATCTAATGTGATATTACAAAACTGGTACTGATGTTATGAGAAACTTAAGGCTCCCGTCTACCTTGCTTTTTGATTTCGTGAAAGTAAACTTAATTCTGTGGAATTTCTACAATACATTTAAAAATCAAAATGGACGATAGAAGGAAATTTAAGAAGATTATTTGTAGCAAAAGAACCTGGTTCACTATCTCAAAGGGCTCTTCTGTTATATGATAACGCATGGCCACATATTGCCACAGAATGTGGGTTTCTGGAAGAGAGAAAATCTCTTCCACTTCTTCCCCATAGTCCTGATATGGCCCCTTCTGCTGTCCGTTATTCTCCAAGCATAAAAAAATTTTTCAAGGACAACATTTTCCCTCAGATGATGACGTCCAGGTACGCAAAAATTAGCTTTATAATCAGGACATTTCTTACTACCTTAATGTATCGGTGCGATAAATGTGTCAATGATCAAGGAAAATATGTACGGAGGTTAGGTAAATATGCAATTCCACTATACTTTCTTCACTGTATGTCTGAAATTCTTACAATAAGAAATAGGGAACCTTACTTCCCGATACCCTCTTTGTAGAATGAACTCTACTGGTCCAGAGTTTTATTGGTTAAAAAATGATCACTCTCTAAGTATTCAGTTAAAAGAGGTGATCACGCCTAACAGAGAGAACGGTTTTCCAATGAATATAATTAGGTAAGTGCTAGGATTATGAGAAATTGCCCAATCAAATAAATGATCTATAGCATAATAATGTACCTGCTTCGTACATATTCATTGATGCTTACAAATGAATATACATGCACATTTAAATTTGTAAAGCGGCTTTACATACCTATCTGCGAGTCCCGTATTCGTGTAATGATTTAATCTATTGAAATCCGAAGGGAGAAATTACGTTTAATGTCATGGCAGCTACATATAGACTAACCAAAAAATTCTTTTCTTAAATTACTAAATCAGGTATTTGATGGGAATCATTTGTTTACAATTATACTTGAAATTATTGTGAAAATATCTAGACTTTTGGAGTAAGTTTCAGATAAACAATTACTTTCAAATAAGTTATACATTAAAAAGTTATGCAGAAGTTTATTTATCGCAGCACATATCATTATTTAAACAATTATGTTAATTTTACATAATGTAATTGATAGCTTTTCCCCAAAACTTACATGCAGAAGGTAGACCGAAGAGTTCCTGTCATCAGGAGCAACAAATGTGTGGAAAAATGGTTGGACTTGATGAACGTGCAGCATAGCAAGTCGCCATTCCAAATCTACCCTAGATTTGTTCCACTTGTGGTTCAGGATCGGCCATTCTCCGATGCCATAGTCAGTCAGCAAATCAAGCAAGACTTTCACAGATCCATCCTCTATACTACCTGTGGTAGAATACAAGGACACTAAAGAAGTTCTTAAAACCATTTAATTTAATGATATCAATATAGAATTAATAGTATAAGTATGAAATTACGTGTTAATGGCATTGTTTCAAAGCTACCAAAAAACTAACAGTACTGAGGTAATTAATTTAAACTATACTATGTTTAAAAATCATTTTTAGATAATATTTTATATATATTTATATTGATAACATTGATATTCTGAAGGAATTAGTAAATTTTTCTGAACAAGATTAAGTTGGATTCATATCGAGCACACGTTTATAAAGTGAAAGCTGTACGCTGTAGTGAATGGTTACTGAGTCTTAAGAAACAATTTTGACTGGTAAAAGTTTTATTCTTTACATGTTGGCACAATCCATGTGATGCTATAAAGAAATCTTCACAGTATTAGATAAATTGAACAAAATTAATTACTATCAAATTACTATTGAAAGCTGTGACTATTCAAAAACTATCTGAGAAGCATTCATTTTGTTCTATTAGACACTTCAAGGGTTTTTTTTAAAGTAGAAACTTTCTTCTTTTTGCTTATTTTTTAAATGTAATTTTCTTCTCTATCATGAGCTGTTGGATTAGTGAGTGAATGAAAGTTATTGTTTATGGAACAAGAACCAAATCTAGGTATAATGCCCCAAACAAGATGAAACTGGGATCAAGATGTTTGAAAAAAATAGAAAACAGGAAAAAATTGGTTGACAAGAGGAAGAGTCGAAAATAAAGAAGGATCACTAGGGTATCCTGGATGCATGCCACCGGTGAGCCACGTCACCAAAGAGTGTAAACTCCATGAGAAAAACAAAGATCACAAATGTATCTCGGAATCTTGATGTCAGAACTTACCTAACAGAAGGTTTGCCCCTGAGAGGCTCTTGGACCAGATAATCCATTTTTTACTGACACGTGATTTGTTGTTCCAATATTTGGACTCGTAATTTCTGATGATTTCTGGTATTTTTTCTTACCCAAGAGGACTGAGCTCCAAAAAAAGGATTTACAGCTACAAAGACCAGTCCCCAGGGAATACAACCACCCCAGTCTAAAACTGATGAACTAATGTATATCGTTTATGATATCGATTTATTCTAATTCAATAATAATGAATAATTTGTGTTATGAGAATTCCATCTACATATTAAAGACATATTATAGTCCATCTACATATTATAGTCCATCTACATATTAAAGAAAAGGGCTAGTTTGCAAAATAATTCATGTACTCAAGATGATTGATAAGACTCTGAAACATCAGGAAAAAAGGAGTTTAAAAACTTTTCTCTTCAAGAATGATTACAAAAGAACTTTTTAGCACTTAAAAGTAAGAAATTTTTAGTCTAAATTTATTGGTAGAAACGTACTAAATAGCCCATAGAGAATATGGAACAAAGCCTGGTGTCCACCCTGGTAGGCAGCCAAATATGATATCATTTCTATGAAAAATTTAAATCATTAATACACAAAACTTTTGAAGCTGAATAAAAATTCTATTTTGTAACATTACGTTTGGTAGAATAAAAGAGCTTTGATTTTAGAACAGATGAGACAAAGAAACGGAAAGCGTGATAAAAAGACTCGAATTGATGCTGAAATGAATTTTCATGAATTTTTGCCAGATTGTCACCATGTCTCATTTTAAGACAGTCTGGATGTCTAAAGTTTTGCTTTATATTATTTTTTACTGTATTATTTGAAAATAACAGTGACAGAAAATGAAAACTGTATTTTTTGTGAGTCGGTTATGTGAATAGAATCTTTAGCGAGGTCATAATGTAGGTCTTTAAACTTGAGGGTTAATGTAATGGAATAATAGCAAATTTACCACAGAATTTGATATTTTCAGCAAGTGATCATTTAAAATTTTCTTAAGTTTAATTTAATGATTCATTCATAACTAAAGATAAACATTAGATTATTATTTGATTTTCACATTTTAAAACTCCAAAAAATTGGTTTTATAAAATAGATTGTGATAATTATTTAAGACTGATGTACCTACCAACTTTAAAGAGATTTTTAAAAGTATAAAAATACGAGTATGGGGAAGTTAATAAAAACTTCTAATAAATGTATGTTTAACCAATAAAGAAATTGAATTCGCTTGATGGAAATTACTCATAATATGACTAAAAATTCTAAATTTAAAAATTGTTCACACAAAAAATGTCTTCACTAAAACAGTTCTCATAAAAAAATTACTTTATGAAAAAAAAATATATATGATAAGAGACTCTACTCTTTATGAATTTAGGTTGATTAAAATTTATAATAGAATTTTTTTCAGTTCCAATTTTTGTAAACGTTTGACTGTTTCGCAACACTATTTACGGATCTATGGAGAAAAAAAGGTTTTCCGAAATGTGAATAATCCATCCAGTAAATGCATGAAATGAAGTCATAACTATACATTTAATCAAAATTTGAGCTAAAGCAATTTTATGGACTTCAAAGCATTTTCCATTCGGAGCAATGTACTTATTCTATCTCTATTTGAAGCTTTTGAAATATGTCTGGAAGTTGTTATGAGTTAGTCTTTTCCATTGCCTGTTGTTTCTTATTTTATGGTCTCAATATCCCCCCAATGATGTTCTTCAATGATCATTCTACATTTAGGTAATAGGAAAAAATCACACGGGGCTATATTTAGTAATTAGGAAAGATTACCAAGTTTGGTGATCGAATTTTTGGCCAGAAACTCACAAACACTCACAGCAGAATGTGAAGGGGTATTATTGTGATGCAGAAGCAATCATTCGCCATGACACACACACACACACATCTGGCTGCACTCAACGCACACGATTTCTCAAGCATTTGAAGACCTCCACAAAGCTTTGATTGACTGATTTTTTATTAATATTGCACTTAGAAGAAACACGAGGAAACGGACTTCATTATTTTACGTAGAAGATTTCCATGTAGAATGCAGAATTGACCTCTTGTACTCCAGGGAGAAATTCGTGATGATCAACTCTTTGTATATTAATCTTTTCCACAATAGGGGGGGGGGGTCAAAGATCCCCTCGGCTTTGAATCATATTTGCAGTCCTACTGGCCCTCACTTAATGTACGTGAAAAGAGCTGTTTTTTTTCAAGCATATTGCCTACATAAACAGAAATATTTCATCTCAGTAAAATGCTTGAGAAACTTTCCCAAGTTTAGTCAAAAATTGATGTTCAGTCTTGTTTGGTAATCGCGTCAATTTCCACCGTCAACAACATATAGAGAAAAACACGAACAATAGAACCAATAACAATACAAACACTGGAAATTCTGGTTCATCATAATCCTTGGTACAAGTTTTAAACCCGTTGGCGTGGTGTGGATGTTAGGAGGGGGTGCCAGCTCAGGTATCGTCCTCGTCACTTCACCGTGGTTCGAAATTACGAGGTCCGTCGCCAATAGCCCTCGTGTTGCTTCTAGTTCGACGTTAATAAAAAAACTAAACTAAACGAGTTTTAAAATCGTGCCAAAGTAGTGCCATTCGTAGAGTTTCCAGAAGAAAGGTAACCAAAAAAAGTGGTAAATAATCAAAAGGAAGGCTACTAGTTTGGTAGTTTATCGCCAAAAGAAATTTTCGTTGCCAAGCATATGATAAAATTAGATCCAACCCAAATACTGTTCCAGTCACGTTGGTCGGATGAATACTGACCGATGATTGAACTGTAGTCAACACGCCACTCAGTAGGTGTGACCATTCAGAGTGACATGATCACTATATTGGATCATTTCGCGTATTCATTGGACAGACTACGTTTTTTACTAATCTGCAATCCTAAAACACAAAGTCTTAAAGAAAAAAACCCAACATAATAGCTTTTAAAATTCATGCTAAAATTATAACACACTCACACGCACAAGGTACAAAGAACACCATTCAAATAGAGAATCATTTAAGCTATGATAAAATATGCTTTTAGATATGTTTTAAAATTACTTACTGGTATTCATACACGATGTGTAGAGTCTTTTCACTTTTAATATTGCTTCTGTATCATTCGGTGAAATAGGCTGCTCGACTAATTCTGAAAATATAATCACACAACCAAGTTGCATATTTTCACACATACAGAGATTTCATAACATTTATAAT
>BMAW01127735.1:37191-62767 GCA_019974015.1 Nephila pilipes | reverse complement strand
ATTATACATAAATGAAATACCTTTTATATGTCAACCATTTATAACATTATTAACTCAGATTTATTGTTAATGAAGAGGAGAGATCCTTATGCAACAATAACATTTTTTCAAGAAGAAAGAAATCTTCATTTAAGAATTTATTCCATTACATTTTCAAAGTCTAAAATAACTGAGTTTCAAGTATAGTTGATATTTTCAGCTTTTAGTTAATAATGAGATTCTTTCATGAATCTATCAAGTTTCAGAACCTAAGAAAAGGTCCATAAATTTTCAGTTCACTCTGTATTTGCAAGGTCATATAATATATATATAGAGAGAGAGAGAGAGAGAGAGAGAGAGAGAGAGAAAATCTGTGATCTCTTAAATCAGCAAATACGGCTTTCTCAATAAATTCAAATTTTTAAAAGGAAATGCATATTATTTTATTAAAATATTTATTTTTTAACATGTGCTAAATGCTGTTGTTTTGAGAAAAGGGCGTTAAGGCTCCCGTCTACCCGCAATTTTGATTTCGTGGACGTAATGTTAATCCTATGGAATTTCGACTTTAATTCTCACAACTTTTCTATTTGATCAATTTGAATGCAATAAAGTGCATCTGAAAGAGCAAAAAATAAAGAATGCTTCTGTGGAATTACTTTTTTCCTCCAATTTTTAAAAATATTTGAAAATATTCTTCAAAGACTGGAAAACTCAAAAACGAATAATTAAAATAAGAATTAAAATATTTTTTTCCTCCGATTTTTAATAATATTTTTATTCCTATTTTAACGATTCGCTTGCTTGTTTTCCAATCTTTAAAACATATTTTTAAATATTTTTAAGAATCGGAGGGAAAAAGTAATTCCACAGAAGCATTCATTAATTTTTGCTCTTTATTTGAATGCACTTTATTGCATTCAAATAGTAAAGATGTGAGAATTAAAGTCGAAATTCCATAGGATTAACATTACGTCCGCGAAATCAAAATGGCGGGTAGACGGGAGCCTTAACAGAAATATGCGGGCATAAAATAAAGGATACATTGTTTTAGATTCAGTAAATTGACATTTTAATATATTATGATTATATTAAGATTACTTAAGGTATATTTGCATTGCTAAGATGTATTTAACTAATATTTTATCGTCTGCATTTATTTAAATATCCGAACAGAATGTTATTGTCTATTTCAATAAAAAAAATATATCGTTTGCTCTTATTTTAATACTTAATTTAATACTCATAGTTGATTTCAAGGTAGTATCGTCCTATTTTAATTACTTTTTGTTAACATTGGCAACGTTTTGTACTTAAAAATGTTTTGCTTGTGAAATTAAAAATCATTAAGAATTTGAAAGAGGTATTTTCTTTTCCTGATTGTAATTGCTTCTGTAAAGCCTGAGGCATGGAAGTAAGCTTACTTTATGCTAAGGAATATTCATTTTGGATAATTCTACTTTTTCGGAAACTTAATAGAAAAAGAAAGGAGAAGAGGAAAAACATTAGTTCATATTAAAATGAAATTAGAAAAGACCGTTTCAATTTTTTCCTTTCGTTTAAATTATGTTACACGCCTTAAGATTGCGTTACTGTATTGACTTAAATTCATAATTAACCAATATCGTCTGCTGTTTGAAAATTAACACGAGTAACAGAAACCAGTAAAGACGCAGACGATTTCACCTACGGGGAGCATATCGGTAATTGGAAAGCGAAAATTAGAACCATTCAAGCAATTAGAAAGCGAAACATTCTGGAACAGATTGGAGCCATGAAATTGCTGCAAGGAGTCATCAATTACTCTATGCCCGAACCGGGAATTATTCTATACCCGAGTAGGCTATTATTATCTTGTATTCTTTCTTTTCTTGCCAAGCTATATGTGTGATTTTCGGTAAATTGTGAGTTTTTGCTCCATTGCATTATATATATATATATATATATATATATATAGCTACTTCAACAAATCGGAAACATTTTAAAGTAAGACAGTAGCCAGATTAAAAGCAGATTTCTTTTATAAAACTGTTGCACATAAAAGTCGAAGTTATTCTCCCCCTTTCACTACATAGAAAATTATAAATTAGGAAGCTGCTAGAAATGGAAATTTAAAACAAATTTAGTTTAGAACATTTAATTCTATTAAGTTATGGACACAAATTATGAAACAAAACTTAATATAAATAAGTATATTTTCAAAACATCCTATAGCAATATAAAAACTGTATAAAACAAGTAATCATTAATAGAAAATGTTAACAAAAAGATACGGTAAAAGGTTCATTTTTTCAGAAATGAAACAATTCAATTACTGTTTAAAGTTGGAAAGTGACACCATTTTGTAAAAATTTTACGATGTATTTTCTTTCAAATAAGGTTCGAAAATGTACAATCATAAAAAAGGCACTTTAACTAATTTTAATAAACATCTTCCCTTTGGGCAAAATTGATGTCATTGAAAATGGTTTAAAGGGAATTAATTCATGATGTGTTAATGAATTAATTATTTAATTTGATGAACATAGCTAATTCTAAAAAGTTCAATTTCTAAATAGAAATAGAAAACATTCTAAATATTAAATTTAATTTAAATGTGAGCATTAGTTACAAATATATTCACGTATACAAATATATATATTCAAATATATTAGTTACAAATACATTAGAACCCTTAAGGTGTTACGTCATAGATTAATTAATTGATCATTAATCTATTATAATAGTAATAATTAATCTATGAAATATTTAAAAAAATGATCAGCTATATTATTTTAACAAAGGCTTCTGTAATTAATTTTTACTGAAAGCTTTTATTTTTTAAATGTATCTAAAGATAATTTTAAATTAAAGCTTGTTTGCTTAAAAGGAAACCGATTATTCATTATATTTTAAAGAATAATGAAAACATAGAGAGAAAAACAAAATGTGAAAAATTTAGTTTGAACAAAGATTAAAACAACAATACAGCGTAGTTTCAAAAATTATAAAATCATTAGAACTTAATTGTGATGTAAGTAAATCAAAATATATGAAATTCATAAACTGATATCAAATTAGTCTTCGTTTAATCTTAATAGAGTTGTATACAACTAAAGAGAAAACTTTTTATCAGAAAGAAAATAGTTCCAATATTAATAAAAATTCGTGTGTCTATGATACATTTCTATCCGATTACAGTAATAAAAACTTTAAATTTTAATAAACGTGTAATGATTCCCTTCTATGCAAAATGGATTTTTGTCATTATACGTTACATCAAGAATGCACGATTTATCGCCATATAACCAGGAGTTACTTCTCTTTAAGGAAAACATTTTTATCTCTTTTAAGAGGACACGCTATCCTGTGAGAAATTTCTTTATTAGATATTTATAAAAAAACGTTTATATATATCAATCTTATTAGAACGCACGTGAAATATGAATTTCAGAAAAAAAATTTATTTTCAAACGGTTATTTGAAATTTTAATTTTCTTTAAATTTGCTCAATATCTTAAAATTATTTTTACTTCTAAATTTTAATATTTTAAAACGATTTTTTCCTTAATATCTTAGAAGAGTCTCTCTCAATTCTGTGTGTAGGTTTTGTCGTAATAGTGCCATTTATCCATTTATAGTTTTACAAAAAAAAAAAAAAAAAAAAAATATTTATCAGATACTACGAAAAACAGTAGCAAAAACACATATGCCTAAATAACTATTAATTTAAATCTATATGCCATGACAGAATTAACAAATATACTACACAAAAAAAACCTGAAGAAACTTCAACATTTTATAAATTGATTGATTTTAAAAAATCTCTTAGCGTTTTAAATACATGAACGTCATGACAAATAAAAAACTGAGAAAAAGCCACTTAAAATTTTAAGAGTTAATGAAATAATTGGCCCATCATTGAAGAAAATTTAAGCAATTCGTTAAATAATGTAGCTAGAGCTATGATAATTGGTACACTTATTTAAAGAAAAGTCATATAATGAAAATAGGTTAATAAATTGGTTTCGATATTTTGATCATTTTTATAGTTTTGCGTCTTCTTAATTTTAACCTTGATTGGTTTAATTAACGTAGCACTAGAAGCAACACGACAGCTATTCCGATGGACCTGATAATTTAAACCTTGGTCAGGTGACGAGGACGATACCTGAACTGGTATTCCATCTCCTAACTTTCAAGCCACACCAACTGGTGGACTATGAGACTTAACAGATTTAACGTGCGTCAGCCCCGGCTACACGGTTTCATTTTATTTTAAATTTACATAAAATCTGGAAGTTAAAATCATTTTTATTATTTCAAAGATAGTTTTTGTATAGTTTATTACAAAATTTAAAGTTTAATATACTGAAATGATTGATAATTTGATATAATCCTTATAAGATCATTTTTACCCAATTAAAAAAAATATAACTATTATTTAACTTATTTATCATACCACATTTGGCTCTTGCGCCATTAAACACCAATATCGTATGTTACTTGGAAATTAATTACCCATCTTTTGATGTTACAATATTTACACGGGTAGCTTCTATCACCTTAACCACATCATTATCTTCTATAGGATGAATTATCGTTCAAATAAGTGGACTGTGTGAGTTCTACTACACAAGATAGATTTCCCATCTTCAACGCATAAATCGACTATAAAAACAAGATGATTGAAAGAAGTGAAAGGACGAAGGATATTGCTGATTATTTTGATTATAAACTAGACATTGCGGCTATCTTGATCCATAGTTAATAAAAATACCTGCTCAATTTTCCTCTTTTGGCTAATTCATTGATAAAAATGACATACATTCTCCAAAGAGTGTCTTCAGGGGCTTATTTGCTTTAGGTAGACATGGAATTCAAAATCAAGAGGTACCCTGAGGTCTTTTTTCTCTGTAGGGCTTATTATATGTGAGAAACACGAGTAACATGGCCAGGGATACCCTAAATTACCTTCTCTATTTTCGACTTTCCATAATGTCAATAAACTTTTACTTTTTTTCCATTTTTCAAATGTCTAGATCACAGTTATAACTTTTTTGGAACAACATAACTACATTTGGCTCTTGCACCCTTAAATTTCTCCAACACACATCACATCCTTCAAAGCATAGAGTTATAAAGAAGCCATCCACATGAAAAGCAGCACGTACTAAAAATTTTCAAACATATACCCGACATATTTAGGGATAGAAACCTTTGAAGCTAGTATAGAAATAATAAGTATTCACTCTAATCAATGTCCGTTGCACATATTCTAAGTCTTTTCATATTTCACAGCATCGAGAAATTATTTTAAGACATTATGTGAAAATTTAAAATAAAATTATGTTAACACAACATACTAATTATGCTTACTTTTTGTGCAACGCTTTTGAATTATATATATTGTGGGATTAAAACTAAGAATAAACTAGATAAATGACGTTTGATAAAATTATAAAAAAAAATAATTGATTCTGCTACGAGCCATATATATGATGTGTGATACATGATGTCTAGCCCCTATATATTTTTTTAAAAACTTAAATGCCACTTTGAGGCAAATTAATGTCACTTTTCTACCTCAAAGTGTTCTACTCAGATACTTAAGTCTTTTTTTAAATATAAAATAAGAAAGCCAGACCTCAAAGTGTTCTAAAGCTTTTATTTTTTATCTCGGTTCTGAGGAGGATATATGCTCACTTAATCCGACAACATAACCATATCTCTGAACTTCTTATAAGGCCTACTCAAAACTTCATATCGTGCGAGTTCTTTTGAAATTAATATTTAGCATCTGATGCCATGCTTCCTTTAAAATCCCTCGAATTCATTAAAACGAAAAAGTTCGGGACTTTTTCGCAAATTCCTCCGAGGCACCAATTAATTGGATGCAAAAGAGAAGAGCTCCAAGAACATTTTGCCCACGGCTGAACGTTCCACTTTGGAACTTCTTCTCGAATTAGAAGAATATTAATGGCTTTCGAAAGTTCTCAACAGAACTCTTAAATCAACGAAGACTTTGTCACATTCAACTAACTTTGAGGCAAATTTAATTCTAAATAAATCTATAGTGATGAAAAAAAGGAGGAAGTTTTAATTTTTATAGTCTTTAGCGTTTGAGGAGTTCAGTGCACTCGATTCTGTAAGGATTTTCGAAAATCTTTTAAAGATGACACAAAATACCGATTAATCAAAAGAGTTGGATGAAATATTTGATGTGGTATCAAAGTAACAATTTTAAAGGTTAATAATATATTTTCATGCGAATTTAAAAGCACATTAATTTTTAATAATAAAATGTTGTTAAAACTGAAAATTATAAATTAGGTCATTAGTCAAATTTTAATAAATTTCATTGTATTCATTAACTTGGGGGTTATTTTGTGTATTTCACGTAAGTTATCGATTGATTGAATTATTTATTAATGTCACACCGAGAAGCAACTCGAGGACTTGGCTTCCGACAGATTTAACGTGCATCATCATCATCTCTCTCTCTCTCTCTCTCTCTATATATATATATATATATATATATATATATATATATATATATGTGTGTGTGTGTGTGTGTGTGTGTGTGTGTGTTTTGGTGAAGAGCTCAGAAGTGTCACCTGACCCGTTGTGGACTAGGTGCGGAGCGGGGGGTGGGCAACTCAAATTTTTTGTCATGACAACTAAACAGTTGTCGAATTCCTTAACAAGTCATGAAGATCAGACGTACTCCAAGGAAAGACAGTGGCTGCTCACTCTTCATGGTCATTATCGCGAACTCGAGGCCAGCGTGAATTCCGTCGAATCGAGGATTTGAGTTCTGTGCTTCTGAAGACACGCTGGATAACGGAATTGGTGCATATTAAATCTATTGAAGCGTCACTTTTTCCAGTGGCGTGGTGTGGGTGTTTGGATAGAGGTTTCCAGCTAAGTGTTATCCTCGTCACTTGACCGAGGCTCAGAATTACGAGAACCGTCGTGTAGCTTCTAAGTGCGGCATTAATAAGCAACCAATCAAGCAAACCAAAGTAAAGAATTCATAAATTATGTAAATGGATTTGTACTTAATGTATACTTTTCTTAGTTACTACTTAATATATTCTTTTTTGCTCATTCACTTCTCGTAAAGTGTATGTGTACCTCCAAGGATATGTCTCTCTCTATCACAATTTGAAAATCATTCCCCTACACCCTCATTGCGCTGTCATTATCAAATCGAATTGAGGTATGCGATTCCATGAATACTGTCATGGGTTCTCAGGTTCCTCAAGAAATTTAGAACGATAATATACGTTGAGAAAGGGTGCTCCCTTTTGGGCCTTTAATCCCTAAATTCACATTGGGAAGCGAGAGCAAAACCTTTCGTCTTACGAATAAACGGAAAAAAATAATGGAATAATAATTCATTTATATGGAATATAAATGGAATACTATTCATTTATGCAGTTAGCTAAGCTACTTTTTGGTTGTACTGGGCGCACACGATATGGTTGAATTTTTAATAACCATTAGCTGTTTGTTCTTTGTGAAGGTTGTACAACTGTACTCAGTAGTTTCTCTCCATACTTTTGATAGTATAAAACGCGAAAGCCTCAATTCCTCAGAAATTTCTGAAATTATATCCGATCCGATATTTTAAAACTCTAAAATTATCCCCAATAAAAGACGCTAAATTGGAGTTTTTTCCATCTATGTTACTTTTGAAAATTGTATGAAGAGAATAAACCAAAATGAAGCAATCGTCATTAGTAATTAATCACTGATTTTATTAAATTATTCTGGAGCATTATATAGATTTATTTTATCCAAACCACATGAAGAAAAAAAGCAGTCAAAGATGTGTTGCTCACACAACAAGTATCAGCAGAGAAAGAGTGTTAAATCGAGCAAAACGTTTATGTTTGATAGGGAGAAAAAAAGAGTGCTCAGCAGAAAAGTTTTTTTAATTCAACGGTTTTAAAATAGGACTCGCGCGATATTTTTACTAAACATAACGCTGACGATTCCAAAGAAAAATTCGGTATAGTTAAAAGAGGCACAAAAGGTTTGTGTTAGAATAATTAAATAAAAAGAAAATGGTTTATTTAATTTATTATCGCATGCATACGCACACGCATGCGCATGCGCGCACACACACATATATAAACTAATTGGCAAAAAAATGCTGTGTAAAATAAATATGGTAATACGTAAGAGCTCTCAGTTGGCTGTGTAGTACAGTCACTACTCATTTATTCTTTAAATAGTATTACAGTATTGTACAATGGATCATTTCTAAAGCTACGTATGAAGTTGCTCCACGTGATCACGGAAGAAATATTTCCTCGTTTAAAAAGGATCAAATTATTGATTTGCATGAGTCAAAGGAAACGACTGCAGAGATCATTGCAATTACTAAAATTTCACTGAAAAATTTCCAAAGCATTATTGAATCCTGGAAGGATAATGGTGAATGGTCAACATCTCTGAATAAATGTGATCGAAAAAAACTTTTAAATTCTAGGATCCTGAGAGTGTCTGGTGAAGAAGAATCGCAAAAAGTTAACTGTTGAATTCATGGTAATGTTTAACATTGAACCTAGAGGCATTTCGAAACGCACAATATAACGAAAACTTAGAGTAGGGATGGCCAACCCAAGGCACGCGTGTCACAGTGTGGCGAGGAGGAGTCCTAATTGTGGCACTTGAAGACTATTTAAAACACTTAAAAATCTGATAAATAGTAGTATCGTCTTCAAGATCTTTATAAAAACTCTTCTCATCAATCCGTCGAGAGATCGGACTAGGAAGAGCAATTTTTATTTGCTCATGCAAAATACTTCCAAGCCTGTTAGTTTAATATATAGAACTTGTGTAGAGTTAAGAAAAAATTTAACCTGGACCGACATATTAAACAAATGCATAGTGATTTTAGCAGTAAATATCCTGTTGGTTCACAGTTCCGAGCGGATTTATCAATAAAAAGATAAATTTCCGACCAATAATCCCTGTACTAGGAGAGAAGCGACGAATTGGGAACTATTGTGAAGGTTTCTTTTGAACTTTATTTGTTACTGACTCGTAATAAAAAACTTTATTCTGACGGAGAAGCGATAATCAAAAATAACCTAGTATCATGTTAAAATGTCGTGTTATAAAAGTCAAAAATATGGTCGATATTTAATATGAGCTTTGTCTCAAAATAGCGTTATAATAAGAATACAATTATAATTAAAATTGAAATTGGCTTTGCTAATTTCATTTAAACATATTCTTATATTTTTACCTTCTGATAAGTTCTCAAAAAAGTAGAATCATTCCAAATGAGTATTAATTAGCTTAAAATAAGTATTGCTCCGAGTCTCAGGCTCCGCAAAAGCAATGAATAACAAGAAATATGTCTTCTTAATATTTCTAATGCATTTTTTAACAGATAAAATATTCTAAAGTACTAAACCCTTGCCAATGTTAACAACAAAGGATTAAAAATAGACGATTCTGTCATAAAAATTGGTTATTAAATTAAATATTAAAAAATGAGAGCAAACAATAAATTATTAAAGTAGACCATAATATTTTGTTTGGGTATTAAAATAAAAGTAGACGTTAAAATATTAAATTAAATATTAATATATCTTAACAATGTAAACATTCCTTAAGCAAACTAAATGTAATTATTATAATAATTATTGTATTGTAATATCAATATTTTGAAGCTAACACCTTGTATCCTTCATTTTATGCCAATATGTTTTTGCTGATGCCATTTTCTTGGAAGAACGTTTTAAAACATGTTAATAATATTTTTTAAAAGTTTGAAATATTAGCACAGTATCAGAAAAATAAATATAATGTTGCCAGTTAAATACTTGTTGCTTTGTAACAAATATTCTTTATTCTCAAAAAATATCCACGAGGAAACTTTTTAATTTTTATGTACAAAAAAAAATCAGCTTCCAAACATGTTTCTCAAATAAATAATCCAAGGTTGAAATAATAATAAAATTTGTATTTAAAAAAATAAATGCTTTCATTGTAAGTAATTTAATACATTAAGCTTATAGTATCCTCATTTATAATGCATAATATTGGAACCATAAAATCGGAATCGATTCTGCTTACCTGCTCGAATGCATTCTTTAGACTGGCATGTTCCGCTTGCAATTCTTTCTGCTATTCGCAATCTACCTAGATGGGAAGAAAAAAAAATGGGAAATTTAATTGCATGGTAATTTAAAAATATTTATTATATATTATATTAATTTTGTTAAAAAAAATCTACAATTATCTAAATGCATGTTTATGCATTACTTAACACATTTATCATGGGATAGCTATGTAGGGTTTTTGCTAATCTACGCTGTTAAGTATAAAATACGTAAAACCACGTTAATTTAAATTTGCATTTCTTCTTATAATGCTTAATAGACTGAACTAATATCCTCCTCAGTCCTGGTGTCGTCTGTAGGAGGCACTAAACAACACTTTCAAAAAATGCCGCTAAGTTAATAAATGGCACCATTGGTACCCAGAATGAGTTAATTTTCTTGTTAATAGATGGTAGTTCTGAAAAAAATAATTTTTAGTGAACATTTTTCATTCGTAACTTATTTATGGTAAAATGAAAATGGTGTTTTCCGAGAGAAAGAAAATTATACGCTTGCACATCGCTAAGTATTCATATTTTTTATAATTTGTATAATAAAAATATTATTAAACACACTGTTGAATTCCTTAAGCTTGCTGTTCACATAACATTATTAATTTCTCATTCATATCTTCTCACTTCTGATTTAGAACGCTTTTTTTTCAGTGTCGCCTGTAGGAGATATTGGGTCAATGGCTATCATAATCACTCGATTTGAAACTATAATTAGCTATTTATATTTTAGCTCTGGAAGATATTCTTTAATTGCCAACTGAATTCACATAATGTAAGTATTTAAAGGATACAGGAAAGGGTCTGTATCTGTCAGAAAACGAAATGAAACATAATTAGAGATCACTTAGTTATGTCTAATTTAAAATTTCCCAGAATTTGAATGTATTGGGCAGAAAAAACTATACTCCCGTACTCCTAGACATTTCTTAGAAATCACGAGTTCTCAATAAGAATCAACTTAAAATTGAGAAATCATTTAATAGTTTAAGATAAAGTGAGAGAGAAAAAACGAATGATAAATTTTGGAAATTGGGATTCTTCTGCAACCAGTTCGGACAGGAATATTTGATGATTCAAATTTTACATTATGCTCGTTATGCTAATTACTACGAATCACTCATTAAATTAAGATAAAAAGAAAGATTTTAAATTGAAATGAACGATGCCACTTTGTCCTAATATCTCCTCCAATAGACACTTAATTTCTCAAAAATAAAAATAAAAATAATTTTTTTAACATTTTTTTCAGTACATTTTTATGTATTTAGAACCAATTGATACAAAAATTATTCTAAAATTTATGGTTCAAAGTTGATCTTGGGTCTGAGGAGGATATAGTATTTTTTAATAATTTATGAAATATGTATATTTCCGAATATAAGCCGAGAGGATATTTTTTGCTTCAAATATCTATCCAAAGTTCAAATCCCGTATTTAAGTTGAATGAATTCTTACATGGAAAACACTAAAAGTGATAAAGATATGCATCCAAACATTCCAAAGAGCGAAAGTGAATTTAATGAAAGATTCAGATCGTCGGACTCCGACACGATTCTAAATTATTCGAGTGACTCTGTAACTCTTTTTTTTTTCTTTTTGCATTCAAAACACCCAAAAAGGAAATTAGAAGATTGATGTAATATTCCAATATTATTTTTATGTGCGCATTATCAATGGTACCCTGTTATTACTTCTAGTATACATTTTGGTACTTTTCCGTTAGAATGGTGAAGATTTCGTCAACATTAGATTTTTTAGTTTGGGCAGCAACTCAACAAACCAGTATACTATAAACCACTCCCGAAACTAACTCATTTTCATAAAATGGTTCCTTTCAATTTGAATAATTTCTCTCAGAGACTTTGGACGTTTTAAAATTAAAGTAATGAAAGTGTGCTACATCGGCGGACATATTGCAAACGGAAAAATACCTTCCTTTCTTGCGAACCGATAGAGCTGTGTATAAGCCGATCTCCATGACTTAGCTTAGAAAAAGTTAAAAAAATTCGCGGCTCTTATACAGAAATATTCTGTAGTTAAAAAGAAACATAGCTCTATGAACATGGCATTACGAAAACAGAATTTAAAACCAAAATATAAAATTAAAGATTTATTAACTTATAATCTCTCTTTTATTAATATTGAAATTTTGACCCGAAGATAGACAGTAAAAAATTTCGTTGTTCACAATTACTCATCGATAAATTCTCGTATCACTTCATAAAGTATATCATTCAAGAAAAATATAGTAAACAAATAAACAATGGATTTGAGTTCTGTGTATAAAAATCGGGAATGCCAGGAACATATTAAACTACTCTAAACCAATTGAATCACAGGTATTTCGATAGAAAAAAAATGCTTGATAATAAATTTAAGATTAAAAATAAATGTTTTTATTTAACACATCGATCAATAACTCCCGAGTCTAACATTGAAAGCAACATTTTTTTTGCAAAATTTTTTTTATTCATCAACATAACACCTTTTGTTAATTACCTTTTAGGGTGATACAATCGTTCCAAAGCTTTTCCAAATCTTTTTTTGTTTTGTTTCCCCCCCCCCAATTTTTTTTTCTTTTTTTTCCCCGCAAGAAATCTTTTTTGTTGCGAGTTAATAGCGATAAACAGCTTTCTGAATCATCGACTCGTTGCTGTTTTTGTTCCATCGAAAGCAATCGCGGCACCCACTTGGAAAAAACCTTTTTCACTTCACTTCAAAAAACCTTTTTCCTGGTCCGATCGACTTAAAATTTTGACACGTTTCAAGCAAAGGTTAGTACTCTAGAAAGGCCTGGTTACTGGTTTACTACGAGCGCCATCTCTGGGTTAGTCTCGGGAGTTATTGATCGATGTGTTATGTATAATTATTTATAAATCCTTGCAATCGTACTGCATATCTTTCCTACGTCCCATATCATCCTAACTAAGACCCTAGACAATTTGATGTCTATTATCCCATTTAGGTATTCAAATTTCACTATTTTTTCCCCTTAAAATAACAGAGAAAGGGGATGGTAGACAAAAAAAAAAGCAACTCAATACTTAAAAATATACGAGTATGGCTAACAAAAGTGAATAAATATAAACTTATAAGCAGAAAGATTACGAGTAAAATTATGATGCAAGGAGAGATTTCTTGTTCTTTAGAAGAATATTTAAAATCCTTTCCTCATTCCGGACTTAAAAGAAAGTGGCTTGGCGATAGTTCCATATGCGAGAGATTTCTACAGCCGATATATGTTCAACCACTTCACTATCAATGTTTAGAACTCTAGAAAGAGCTATTCGAACTCTAATAATTAACTTTTCTATCATCATTAATTTCGCATAATCCATAATTCGACTATTATCAATTGGCGGATCTCTTAGGTTTTATCTTACGAACGCAATTACATAAAAGGGGTGGCAAATTTTTTTGACTTATTTTATTGACCATTGTGTTCATTTGGGGGTATTAAAACAAATAAGTTAAACTTTAAAATACAAGCACTATCAATGTAATATTACTATTACCAAGGTATTTAATTTTTAATGGGACATAATTCAAAATTCAGTTTTGGCCTGGTAAATGATAACTAAAAGAAAGAGAAAAATAGTTTATATTTTGCGAGTTTTTCTGAAAGTTTATTAAACGATGGTTTCTATTAACTAAATGCTGTTCATAAAATATATGTCTCATGTATTCCTGAGGGTAGAAACAATTTTCTATACTTTTCGTATTCCAGAAGAAAAGAATAAACGTTCGTCTTTTGCACCCAGAGAAACAAACTTTATTCTTATATCCATTTGACTGAGCACGCAATGGTGGAAAAGAATTAGATATTCATTTATTTTCTATTTCTGCCTCACAAGTAAGTTTAAAGAAAGAATTCTTCATTCAATAATAATAAACCTTGAAAATAGACGCAACCTCCGTAATAACATTTGTTCCAACTGTGGCAAAAAAAAAAAAAAAAAAAATTTAAGGTAAAACAAATTGCGTTCACCGGTGAAGAAATTCTTTTTAGTACTTTTATTTGTTTATTTATTTTGCTTCTGTGTGAGATGAGAAATGAGCAAATAGAAAAATTTCACTCCACTGTTATAATGTTACGTTTTCCTCTTCCGCCATTTTCTTTCACGCGTAACTCTTTTTCATTCAGTGGTTATGATAAGAAAAGTGTTTTCTTCGACAAATATCGAATTCGCAATTTCTTTTCCAAAGGATTCGAATTACCTGGAAAGCGTAAAAAAAGCTTTGTTTTTTTTCATTTCGACGATTTTCGAAGCCCGAAGCTTTTAGCAATTTTTGTTTATTTTTTGTTAGACACCTTGAGCAAGCCATCAAAAAATATTTGTTTCGCGCACAAAAAAATCCACAAAAAATACTTTTTCCAGCTTATTTCATATTGAGAGTAACTTTGTTTTTATAAGTCTTTTCGGCATTTGATACACTTGCAATTTTGTTTCAAAACTTTTGACTTTGAAAATTCAAATATGTCTTGTTCATTTTATTATTATTATTAGAACTTTAACAGGTATGTACTCGTTTAATTCACAGTGTCTTTTCTAAAATATGTTGGAAAAAGAAGAACTATTCTACAAAATTAATTTGATAAATATATTTGGATGTTTAAAATTACAAAATAAATTTGGATGTTATTAGTGTTTGGATGTTATTAGTTTGGATGTTATTAGTTGTATTTTTCTACTTATCTCGAGTCTCTTCAAACATATTTATGTGAACAATTTAACAAAAGACAACTTTAGCCTTTTTTTTTTTAAAAAAAAAAACATCTAATCAGCGGGAAAAAATTAGGGAAAGTTTTTAAATACTTTTTTATTGGAATGAAATTGACTCTCAATTTCTTTGTTCTTTAAGAGTATATCATTGCACAGTGTTTTGTGTAAATTGATTTATTTTTAAATGTTCGGAAAATTATTCCGTATATTTAAAGTCTTATGAATTTCACGAGATTGAGAAATAGTATCTTAAACAATACTCATTTAGAAATTTTAAACATTCCTGTTTTTCATTTTCGATGTTTAAAATATATTCCTGAAGACTGAAACAGTTTTGTTTCCTAGTTCAAATAAGGGATTTTATCTCTAAGCAAAATTTAAAAAAATCTGTCTATTGAAATAACTGACTTTAGAAGCCTCATTTATAATAGTAGTTTACTATTATACATTTATAATACTGTAACTCAGCATATAATTAAAATGTATTGAGAGTCTGTACGTGTATTTATCTGTACACTATCATAAAGATGTAATTATCCACATTTTAAATCATTCCGAAAAAAAAATCGCTCTAAATTAAAATTTTTTGTTTTGTAACGGGGAAATCAATTTACAAAACATTGACCGAAAACAATAAATAAGTAAAATATTATCATATCTTTATATAAAATAATTTTACAGAGATTTAAAATTTTCTGTAACAATGTCGACGAAAAATAGAAATAAGAGCTAATACCATATATGAAACTGCAACAAAAAAAATGTAAAGAAAGAAATATATTTATAAGATTGTTTGTCCATATAATAACTGAATAAATTATGTATGTATATATTATGTTTATAAGATCAAACAGCTTAGTTAGGTTAAAAATTTGTATTGAAATAAGTTTTTTAAAGTATCAATAAAAAGTATAATCCTCTCTAACCCCCGCCCCCCCCACTCCCATTGGCTAACTAATATTTTCACCTATACCTTCCCTAATATTTGTTATTTAATGTTAAGAAAATAAGTTAAAGAAAATTAGAAGAATTTTAATAAATATAATTGAAAAAAAAAAAGAATCTAAATTTCTCTTCTGAGAAGTATTTCTTACGGTACGTCATTTTCATTACTGCGTAGTTAAAGAAATTACCAAAAACAAATACTAATAGCTCCGATCTATTACGAAAAATTAATTTTGACATAAATCATTCAATATATCTATGTTCCAGATTTTCATTTATCTATAACTTATCGCTATTTATTGAGAGAAAGAAGGAACACTAAGAAGTTACAGCTCTATAATAATAGACTTGAAATTTGTTGCCAGCTGTCAGCAGGTTGTTCTAGCCTATGGGTTAAGAAAGTATTTTTTAAATTGACATTCAAGTTCATTACATAGGCCTACATATATCCTAAAATGTCAAATTTTTCATGATTTGCGTCCAGTTGAAGTAATACTTTTTTGGGGGAAGAAAGCATCTTGAAAATATAATCAGAGCATCTCGAAATTACACATATGTAAATTTCTTTATCCTCAAACAGCTAACAATTACATTTTTATAGCAATTGAATGTTAATTTCAGTCCTGGTGCTCATTTCCATTATATAATTGCCATTTAATATATCAGTTAATATTTGGTAATGTATTGATTTCGAGATAACAGAATCCTTGGGCTTCTCTTCCTCGGTATAAATGAGGTATAAATCAGTTAATGACAACAGACCATTGTATTTTTTTAAACTTCACTAACAGTAATAGTTCTTCATCATACATCACTATTAACGCCATTACAGAGTACTCAAATATCTTACAGACAAACTGGAAAATTTCAAATAGAGTAGAATAGTTAAAATGCAGAATATTGAACAATAATCGATCACATGAATTAGGCAGATATAAACGAATAAAGGTGCTAACGAAAATGTGAATAACACTAAACATACCATAACCGGTTAAAAGACAGGTTGTGAGATTTTGCATTGAGAATGCGTATACTGTCTTATCGTTTTTACACTTTTGACTTCATGACTTTTTCTATTAATTGTATGCAGTTATTATTGTATTATTTTTTTTTATTTGTGTTTTGTTTATTTTGAGTAATACTTGTCGTATACCTATATAACTGGTCATTAGATCGGAAGCGCAATTTATTGCTTTATAAAGTTATTGGATCAGAAATAATGATGTAACAGTTCAATTGAAAAGTCCCCGGTCTGACACATAGATGGCGCTACTAGAATTAAATCCATATGTTTTTTAGTTAGCCCTAACCCTCAAAAGATGCTTGTATAAATTTGACAGCTGTCGGATCATTAGTTTGTGAATTATAACATTTTGAGTGAAGCAACTTTTGTTATTGTGAAAAAAATGCATAAAAAGGAATTTCGCGAGTTGATAAAATATTGCTTTTTGAAGGGAAAATATACAGTTGAAGCAAAACCTTGGCTTGATGCCGAGTTCCCGGACACTGCCCCAGGAAAATCAACCATCAAGGATTGGTATGCTAAGAAGTTTAGACGTGTGAAATGAGCACCAAAGACGGTGGACACCCAAAAGAGGTTGTTGCCGACGAAACCATTAAAAAAAATCCACAAAATGATTTTGAATGACCGTAAATTGAAATTGAATGAAATAGAAGACACTCTAAAGATATCAACTGAACGTGTACATCATATCATTCACGAATATTTGGGTATGAGAAAGCTCTGTGCAAAGTGGGTGCCGCGCGAGCTCACTTTTGACCAAAAACAACGACGAGTTGATGATTCGGAGCAGTGTTTGAAGATGATCAAGAAACCCGAGTGTTTGCATCGATATGTGACAATGGTTGAAACATGGCTCCATCATTTCACTCCGAAGTCCAATCGACAGTCATCCGAGTGGACTGCACTCGATGAACCCGCTCCAAAGCGTGTTAAAACGCAACAGTCGGCTGGCAAGGTTATGGCGAATGTATTTTGGGAGGCACATGGAATAATTCTCATTGACTACCTTGAAAAAGGAATGACCATCAACAGCGACTATTACATAGCGTTATTGGACCGTTTAAAGGACGAAATCGTCGAAAAATGGCCGCATCTGAAGAAAAAGAAAGTGCTGCTTCACCAAGACAATACACCGTGTCACAAGTCAGTGAAAACGATGGCCATGAATTGGGCTTCGAATTGCTTCCCCATCCACCGTATTTTCCAGATCTGGCTCCCAGCGACTATTTCCTGTTCTCAGATCTCAAAAGAATACTCGCTGGGAAGAAATTTTCGTCGAATGAAGAGGTGATCGCCGAAATTGAGGCCTATTTTGAAGCAAAGGACAAATCGTACTACAAAAATGATATCGAAAAGTTGGAGGGTCTCTATAATCAGTGTATCATCCTTGAAGGGAATTATGTTGAATAAAAAAAACTAATTTTGCCAAAAAAATGTGTTTTACTATGGTAGGCCGGGGACTTTTCAATTGACCTATTATGTGCGTATTCAACGTATTGTATACAGTTCATTACAATAAAACTGAATTTGGTGTAGACGTGACAGATCAAATGGCAAGGAAATATTCTACAAAATCGAAATCTTGCAGATGGCGATTCCAAGTATCCTTGATTTAGCTGACATAAATGCCTGGATTTTGTACAAGCAAACGATAGGAGAAAATATTCTCGAAACGAGATTTCTTACTCCAGTTAGTAGAACTTGCCGCCGATTTTCGAGAAGTCCGTGAATAATCAAAAAAAAAAAAAAAAAAAAAAAAAAAAAACGTTGCCTTAATCTACTACAGATTCTTATTAACGAAATACGTGTCAAATAGGATATTATAACGAAAATAAAACCACAAAATTTGTTCTAAATGTGAAGAAAAATATATTTGCGGAAAATGTACAATGGAGAAACCCTGTATATGTAAAAAATGCGATGAGCAATGAATTAAAAATTCTTATTCTTTGTGTTTGTAACAGAAATTGAAATTATATCATGTTGTTTAATTATAATAAAGTTAATTTATTTATTTCCTTCCTAACATCCATATTTCATACATTCAATCAGAAAACACAAGTCTGGTCATTTGACCGACTATTGTAAAAATAGGCATGTATTAAGTTTTGGTATGTTTAGTAGGAAGAAACCTTTCATTGAAATCAAGACTGAGAAAAACTAACTTGTATGAATAGTGGACAGTGGTCAAATAATTGGGCGAACTATCCTAATGGAATTATTGTCCACTGTACAAAGCCCAGCACTTTCTTCCATGTCTTTCGTCATACCATTCGAAATTTCGTGGCCTTTGGACCAGACCATCTTGAAAGACATTTAACGATGGCCTTAGTTTGGTAGAAAAAAAGCATAACTAGTTCTATAATGACAATCTTCGAAAAGTCAAGAAACGCTGGGGAAAATGTATACTTTGTTTGTATATATATATATATATATATATATATATATATATATATATATATATATATATATATATATATATATATATATATATATATATATATATATTCTCCCTCTCTCTATATAAATGTACTCTGGACGGTGAAAATGCAGAGAAGTCTTAAGATTAATAAATAAAATTTTTCTCTATCTCGATTAATTTTCAGAATAACTGAAACCTAACGATACTCCAGGTTATTAAATAAAGTTTTATCTGACTATGGGTTGATTTGTTTGGTTTTTAATCTTGAAAGCAAAAAAAAAATTACATTAATAACTGTGATGTGTGAATTACATTAATAACTGTGTGCGCATTATTATGTACGTAAGGATAAACTGATATGCAGAATAAATTTCATCTAGCTATCTTGGTTATTTCTTGGTAATTATTAAAACCTTACGATATCCCTTGGTATATCGTAAGATGAAACGAAGATTTTATAATGTTCTTTATTTAGCGATATATAAGTGCAGCTAGGATAATGTTTTGTAAAATGCTTACTTACTGCATCATTCAAAGAGTACCTGCTAACCATTCATACATTCGATGACCTTGAAAATGTAACCAATTTGTTGCGCATTAGTTTCAATTTAAACATAATTTATTTCAATCAAAACATATTTTCTTCATGGTGCTTGGTTTTATTTCTCTACAAGCAAAAGGAGTTTCTGTTTTTATGCATTTTCAGCGCATTATACCGTAATTTTCCACGCATAAGACGATAAGGTGAGGTATAAAATTTCGAGGATGTTGTACAGTTTTAGCATATTTCTGTCCCATAAGATAATCCCGAGACTATCAACGGCTTATGAATTTAGTTCAGATCATCATCTGGAACAAATTTTCTTTTCTTGCATTTGGCAACACTGCCTACAGAAGCACGTGCCAAATCATGAACTCACATGAACCATTAACAAATTTATTGGCTGCGGTAGCCTATGGATCATGATTACGAATTCGCCACTAATGCAGTTCGTCAAGTTATGTGTTACTAAAGAGTCCTGATGTTACTAAAGATCCGCAGTGTAACTGGGCTGATGCACGTCCCATCCTCCCGTTCGCGCGGTGTGGAAGTTTGAACCCTCCTCGCCAGTTGTCCAAGATTTAAAATTACGATGTCCGTTGCAGAAAAGGTCTCGTGTTACTTCGAAGTGCAATGTTAATAAAAAATTAATCAAATCAATCAATCTAACAAATTTATTTTCTTCCCTCTGGCAACACTGCCCATAGAAGCACGTGTGAATCACGAACTCACATATTCCAGTAACAAATTTATTTTCGTGCATCTGGCAGCACTGCCTATAGAACCACAAGTGGAATCGCGAACTCTCATTTACCTCTTACTTGTATCTCTAACAAATCCTTCAAAACGTGTGGGATTTCTACTGCTATGTATGACACAGTGGATGATTTGTTGTGAGATATAGATGACAAAGTGAAAATCCACTCTCTAGGTATAGAATGGGAACCATATGACGAGCTTCTCAACAATTAAAAAAAGAATTTACTTGAGGAGCTTTGCCTTAGATGATGAATGTGATGATTTATATACAATGGTGAGTGATTTGTTTTATTTTATAATGGTTTTAATTTATATAAATTTCAATCTAATTTTCTATACAGGGTGTTCCGAAACTCATGGACAAAAATTAAGGTGTGATAGATTGCATATAAAAAAGCAATTTTCACCATACAAGGATAGACGGAGAACAAGCGGTGACCCGATAGACTACGATGTAATAGAAGGCATAAAATGCCAGGTTTCTTACACATCATCATTTCTACCATGATCCAGAGCAGCTCTTGAAATTCACGGTAGAAATGACAATGAGAAACAGAGCTTGATGCTTTCCATTACAGCGCCATCTAGCGGTTCAACGCTTGCTCTCCACCTCTGCATTGTAGGGTGAAAAACTGCTTGTTTAGATGTTTTCTATAACCTCTTAAATTTTTGCCAATGAGTTTCGAAACACCCTGTATTTGTCAAATAAGACGATCCCAAATTTTTGGATCATTTTTTATGATTCATCTATCGTCTTACATGTGGAAATTTGCGGTAGCTAAAGAACCATCGCTAATATATATATTTTTTTAAACATAACATAAATGTAAATAAATATCAAGAACTAGAATATTGAATGTGTAATGTCCTTGAACATGATCACCCCCTCATTATTCATGCACAATACTCAAAAAATACCCCAATTAAAATTCATAGATTGTGTGTAGTTTAAGTCTGTTGCGGTATACTCACTATTATTATAACACTCATATAATCATAAATAACCATTATTATTTTTAATAAAAGTTAACCCGGGAAAAAAGTTATTACCGGATATATATATATATAAGAGCAGCTCAATTTAAAATCAGTCGATTTCTTTCAAATTCGTCAAAATTAGTTCTGAAATCGGTGTCTGTATTTGAATGAATTTTCCTCTGAAGTCAACTCTGAAGAAATATTCGAAATCAGTAAATTTATTAATTTCCAAATTTTTATATTTAAATACATTAAATTAAAAGGGTAACCCAGCAATTGTAAGTCATCAACAAACCATTAAATGAGAAGTTCCTGCACCTAAATATTGTCAAAATTATCACGTTATTTTAAAATGGTACAAAAAAGTATAAATAAGATAATTGTTAAAATATTTAATTTATTCGGATTAAAATCGAATTGCTTAGTAAGTCACAATTAGAAAGAGAAATTTCAGATTTTTTCGAGATTTTCCAGATTCGTTTTTTTTTTCTTCTTTGGAGCGATGACTGGAAATGCTAAGAGGAAATCTTATTTAATTAACTATATAATTTTTGGTTAGTCGTTTTTAACTATTTAAAACATTTTCCAATTGAATTATAATCTCATAAGTAAATAAAATAATGTTACAAGTTTATTACCATTCTAATCTCATAATGGTTACAGTTACAAACATTATATTTATGTGTGTTGAGGAAGTTATCTATACTAACATGCTATAAGGTATTTCGATAAAAACGTAATTGAATGATGTACAATCACGCGAGCTCCAGGAAATCAAATTAATTTTTACAAGTTCCAGATAAATTAGTTTTTATCATTTATTATCATCCCTAATTGAGTTAAATAAAATCATATTAGTGTTTGGAAGGCAATTATTGTCAGCAATTTCTTCTACATAGTAATTTTCCCCCCACGAATCACAATTATAAGTAATTTCCGCTGGAAAAACTACATGGCTCAGCAAACATAATTCAATTATCGCCAAAGACTCTCATTAACTTGGGAGAACAGCATAAAAGAAGGACTCGCGTCGGAGGAATCAACCAATTTCCGATATTTTTCGGCAAATCACTGCTTCAAAAAACTATTTAATCGACAATTTCTTTCGATACATCAGCGTCAGACGATAAAAGATAGTGCAGGAAAACATAAATCAGCAAATGAAAATAAATGGTTCTCTAAACGACGTTAAATATCTGTTTTCGATTCGGAACAGGAAATCGTCTGCGTTCTATAGTCCCTAGTTCCAATCCATTAGTGTTAGCAACAGTATTGAATTAAAGTGAATGTGTTCGAACAAGCTAAGCCTTAGTGTTAAATGCATCCTTCGTTCAATTAAAAATAAAAATAAAGTGTTAAAGAATAGCCGTCATTTATGTTTCACACATAAAATGAGTACATAAAACAGGTTGCTACAATTTACATTCCCTTTAAAAAACAATGCAAAACATTGATGGCTTTTGCAGTTTTTAAATTTTTTACGAACAATTTATGTGTATTTTAATTAAAATTTTGATACCTCTTTTTATTTAATATGAATTATAAATTATTTTCGAAAAAACAAAAACTTTCCCCTCGAGATTTCTTCGAATCAAACTTGCCATATTTTTTATATAAATCTAGGTTCGTAAATAACACAAAGTCACCACATACCAGTGTTTTACCAATGTATTTTTTTTTTTTTTTTTTTTTTAGAAATCACTTGTTTAACACATAATGCAACTTCAAAATTAAGTTATTAAAAAAATTTAATGGGAGAATGTTAAGACACTTGAAATGAATATTCTTATTTATTTATCTCCAGAGAGAGAAGAGCTTAGAAATTCTCTCTACTTCTAGTGCGACGTTAACAAAACCAATCAATCAATCAACTCTTTATTTCTCGTTTTTGCTTATATCACTTGCTGGACAATATCATCACAACAAGTCCATGAACCCGTAAATTACGGGTCATGGCAATGATTTGAGGGTTGCGGCTTCATTAGATCCGAGGCTTCACAGGAAGAAGTCCGACTTTTGCTTTAATAGATGGCAGCACCATCGCAGATAACCCGGAATTTCTTAAATCCAGATCAGGGTCCCGCGACAAACCTGATCCAGTATCCCCAGTGGTATAAATTTGTTTGGGGTATCATTCTCTCTTACTTATCCTCATCGTATCTGAATTATAGTTTGGAATGATAATCACCCTTACCGTCTCACTCGAGTTCGAGCGACTAAAATCACTAGGGTTGAAAGTCAGCGAGGGAAAGTTGAGTTCTTCACATATGAATTCACTTCACAAAAGATCCATACTCAAAGTCTGTCAGCTATCGATAATCTCTTGTTACGATTTATATCATCCATCAATAATGAATACAACTTTACTTCGCTTATACATAAATATTTCCTCAAATCTATTCATAACACTTACCAACTTTTATCTTATCTGTATACATCACTTATCATTTTATTGGGTCGAGGTCTTATTTTCAGGGGACTCAGTATCCTGCGTCCAACTCTTTTTAAAATTAGATGTTTATAAGAAAAAATTTTGTTCATCATGTTTGAACACGCATAAAATATGCATTTCAGGATGGAAAAAAACTTCTTTTAATGTAAACAATTATTTGAAATTTTATTTTTTGAAAAACATTTCAAAATTTCTTTCTACTTCTACAAATTTTAATATTTTCTAGCAATTTTTTGCACAAATTCTTAGACTTGACTCTCACAATTCTGTGTTTAGTTTAGTTTTTATTAACGTCGCACTAGAAGCAACACGAGGGCTATTGGCGACGGACCTCGTAATTTTGAACCACGGTCAAGTGACGAGGACGACACCTGAGCTGGCACTCCCATCTCCTAACATCTACACCATGCCATCGGGAGGACTTTGGGCCCAGAACATATTTAACGTGCATCAACCCTGGCTACACGGCGGGTCTTTGGCGGCCAAGTATCGAACCCACGACAGAACGAAAACCGCCAGCTGCGAGTCCACGACCTTGACCACTAGGCTACCGTGGCCCCTCACAGTTCTGTGTATGGATTTATTTGTACTATTACTACTTATACTTCTACTGCATCAGAGACATTACGAAGAACAGTAAAAAAACACCTATATCGAATTTGATGGATTTTTTAAAAAATATCTATTTATCTAAATCCTTTATTCCATGAACAGAATTATCAAACAAGTTATGCAAAACAACTAAAAAAAAATTTCCAAATATATTGATTTTAAAAATGCCTTAGTATCCTATGTACAGTAATGAGAAAATTGCGAATAATCTAACGTTACAAAGTCAGTGAGAGAAAATACGATTTTTCAAACCAGAATCAAATAACAAAAAAAATAAAAGATTTTTTTTAGAGAAAAAATATCGAAATAAAAATTTCTTAAAAATAATACCAAAGGAACAAAGTTTTCTTATTGCTAAACGTAGACATACTGTATTAACACATCTATCTTCAGTGGAATGGGTCCAACCCAGAAAGGGAAAATAAGCGCAAAAGCGTGTGAAATTATGCAGATGTTTTCGGAAACAAATGTAAAAAAAATGGAGATTCATATATTGTTTTAATGTTGTAAAATAACTCGCAATCAGATTTTAAGCAACTCTCACAGTACTGCTTTCTTGAGGTAATTATTGCTTCCCCCCCCCTATAAGAACTGTGATAAATATTGCCTCTAGGCTTTTTTTTTCTCATCCCTATTCTGTCGTTCTTAGCTCTCGCTTGACTTATGTGTTTTTTTAATGATGGCTTGTTATCAAACTGTATTAATATTTTAAGAAATAAGTGAATTAAGAAATGCTTTTCATTAAAAGTGCAAATAAATAAAAATAAGCTGTACATCTCTCAATAAAATATCATGTTAAATAATTCGATATAAAAACCAACGTTTTTATATGGTGGCAAAGTTTATTAAAGAAAATTATTGAAATATTAGTTAAAACTGTTAGTTATTTTTAACTTTAAAATTTACTTAAAAAGAGACATTTGTGAGCGTATTAAAAAATTCATAATACTTATAAAATCAAAACATACATTTGAAAGTTTGTAAGTCATTCTATTAAAAAAAAAAAATGAGAACCAGAATTCA
>BMAW01127735.1:0-37181 GCA_019974015.1 Nephila pilipes | reverse complement strand
AAAAAAAAAAAAAAAAAAAAAAAAAAAAAAAAAAAAAGTTTTCTTATTGCTAAATGTAGGCATACTGTATTAACACATCTATCTTCAGCGGAACGGGTCCAATCCAGAAAGGGAAAAAAGGCACAAAAGCGTGTGAAATTATGCAGATGGTTTTCGGAAACAAATGTAAAAAAAAATGGAGATTCATATATTTTTTTAATGTTGTAAAATAACTCGCAATCAGATTTTAAGCAAATCTCACAGTACTGCTTTCTTGAGGTAATTATTGATTTTCCCCCATAAGAACTGCAATACATATTGTCTCAAGGCTTTTTTTTTTCTTATCCTTATTTTGTCGTTCTTAACTCTCGATTGACATGGTTTTTTTTAATGATGATTTGTTATCAAACTGTATTAATATTTTAAGAAATAAGTGAATTAAGTAATGCTTTTCATTAAAAGTGCAAATAAATAAAAATAAGCTGTACATCTCTCAATAAAATATCATGTTAAATAATTCGATATAAAAACCAACGTTTTTATATGGTGGCAAAGTTTATTAAAGAAAATTATTGAAATATTAGTTAAAACTGTTAGTTATTTTTAACTTTAAAATTTACTTAAAAAGAGACATTTGTGAGCGTATTAAAAAATTCATAATACTTATAAAATCAAAACATACATTTGAAAGTTTGTAAGTCATTCTATTAAAAAAAAAAAATGAGAACCAGAATTCAGAAAAAATTATTGTGATAAGACACGGCGCCAAATATTGGAATCTTTCTTTCTTGCGAATGATTACTGACTGAAAGTCAGCAACCCTTACTATCTCCTCTTTGTTAGTTTTACGATACCTCATGTGGCGTGAGGAGTGCCCGGTTTTCCCAGAGGGGGAAAGAAATTTTTTCCTCAATCCTAAAAGCGAATATTTTGACTTATTAAAATTGTTGAAATATGTGTTAAAACTTCTCGCAAACGTCTAAATATTGCATTGTTAGGCGAGTACGAACGATTCCCAAAATTTCAAAGCTCTAGCTTGATGGGAAGTTGGTTAAATTTACGATCGAAAATTTGATGACACACACATACACACTCACACACCAAGTGAAATTCAGAAAAACATTTTAATAATAATAAAATAAGTCTACATATTTCTTCAGTAGATGATTAAACATTCTCAACTAATGAACAAAGGAATGGTTATCTAAATCTCAGCGATATTTTAAGCTTAACAAAATCATTCTTATTTTGTGTAGTACATTTAGCGGATAATTCAAATTCAACGAAAGCTACAATAAAGAGAATTCAAGGCTTCCAAAAGTTTTAAAAATGATAGAAAAAAATTCTTTTTGATCAGTACAATTTAAATTCGTGGTCACGGTAGCCAAGTGGTCATGGTCGTGAGTTCGAGCCTTGATGCCACTAAAGATCCGCCGGATAATCGGGGTTGATGCACGTTAAATTTGTCAAGGCTTAACGTCCTTTTCGTGTTGTGATGAGGGAATTGGAAGAGGGAGTTTCCAGCTCAGGTGTCGTCCTCGTTACTTGATCATGGTTAAAAATATTACGAGGTCCGTAGTCTGTAGCCCTCATGTTGCTTCCAGTGCGACGTTAATAAAACCAATCGTTCATTGAATTCAATGAAATGATGTACAGGATTCACTTAAAATTCCTAATTATATTGGAAAGGGTGGTAGAATTAATCAAAATAAAAATTTTATCACAGAATATATGTCTAGAAGTGCCACTTTTAAGCTAGGAGCGATTTAAAAAAATGAAGTTGAAAACAAGTTGGCTGAAATGCAATAAATATATTTCAATTTGAGTTCTGTTTTCACATTGGATGCAGAAAAGAGCAGCTACAAACGTGAATACAAGCCTTACATTGTCAACATATAATTTTCGGGCATTTTTAAATATATTAACTGTAACGAAGATCGCTGTTCGTTCGTAAAACGAAAGCAAATTATTTATTCTTCATACATTTAATAATATATTTAAAACCATTCGGACCGTATTCGGAAATTAGAAATTTTGAATTGGTTTATAAATATTCTGGATTAATGCCTCGTGACAAAAGTAAAAAATTTGCTTGATCGAATAAGTATATGCACATCTCTACGTACTCCAAGCAAAAACGAACTTTTTTTTGGATCGTATGATAACCGGTGACGAAAAGTGAATTACCTATGCAAAGATCGTAAAACAAAAGGTATACTGGGAGACCAGACTACCTGTCCATTCCTCTAAACCGATCTTAAACATGAATAAAAGACTGCTACAAACAGAATGGGACGTCCAAGGACTAATATCATACCTTTCAACCTAACGAGAAAGCTCAATTCGCAGAGATAATGTCAGCAAAAAAAAAAAATGATTTTAACAAAAGCTCAATTAAGACATGACGACGATGATCTTGAAGAAACACATGATCTGGATCATGATAACGTAAGACAATATGCTGCTTTGGTGATTCGTCAGAAACTGTCAGAGCTAGACTTGGAAACTGTGTCTCATTAACCATACTCACCGTACCTAGTACCCTCCAATTATCACTTGTTTCTCTCACTTAAAAATCTTTTGATGGATTTTTTTTGAACTGAAAAACAGGCCAACCAAGCACTACTTGAGTTCTTCGCTTCTAAAGACAAGACATTTTTCCAAAATCGGTACTTACAAACGACTATCATACTGACAGAGGTCATAAGTAACGACAGAAATTATATTGTACAATAAATATTATTAAATAGATATTAAAATGTGTTATTCTTCTTTTACTTTACGAACCTATAGAGCTTTCCAGTAGATCTAATATTATTTCACTTCCGAAAATCGGCTGGTAGAGAAATGTTTACTAGCTGATATATGTTTCGATGGCATCAAAGAGAAATTCATCGTTTTTTAAAAGTAAAGAGTATTCCGAGATTTTTGCATCAAGAGTTTGATATAATATGTCCTATGAAGAAGAGAAGGTTCAGTACCATTAATAAATAACCAACCAACCAAAAATCATGTGATCTAAATAAAAATTTGAAACATTTTAATGAAATGTTTACTCACTTTTCCTAAACAAAAACTAAAATGTTCTTGAAGAAACTGTTTAATTAACTTAATTACAAATTAGTTTAGTTATAAAAAAAAACTCGTACTAATGAAAATGCTTAGCATGTTCATCTCTTTCATAAATTTCTGCAAACATTTTGTTTTAAAATGGAAAAAATACGAGTATTTTAAGAGTTTACAGAAATACAATGTAACGGAAGTTGAATGAGATATTAAAATCGTTTGGCTTAAAAACATGACAGGATGGAAGTTTAATTAAAACTAAATCGTTTGAAAATCTCATCCCTTAAAATTCTAAATAATTTAACCTCATCATCAGTCATGTATTTCTAAAATTACTTTGTTCCATATAAACTGAAGTACATCATTTGATAGATATATAACACGAACTATTCTTAGAACTTCCCCTAACCCACATCAGGGTTTTCTCTTTGACTGTATATTTAAATTTCCAGCTTCTTTCCAACCAAATGAACCCTGATTACGCAAGTTAAGTAAACTTTAAAAATGAATAGATATAATCAAGTCGTATAAAAGTGACAGAAATTGAATTTAAGAAATAGAAAGCGAACGGAATGAGATGATTATTTGTATGAAGCCTTGATTAGTGCGCGGGAGTTTCTTCCATGTCTATGTGATACATAGAGACTGAGACTCGACGATGTCTAGTCGAATTACTCCTTAAAGGATTTCCTCGCATCTTATTCCGGTAAGTGTATTATTTGACATATTATATAAGCTGTTTGTACTCGCCGCAAGAGACAGTGAACTGATAGAGATCATTACACATGTTAGAGAAATAATGATTAATATTTTAAAGCGTGATTGACTAGATTTTGGAACTGTTGGGGGGGGGGGACTATTTTGACTAATTTACCGGAGCTTGGAATTAAGTTGAAATTTAGATTTGCAATTAGACTCATATTCATGTTGACAGACGAGACTGGTAATAAAGATTCAGAACAGGTAAATAAATACTTATTTTTATGTGATTTTTATTTTAATCCAGTGGCAAGACTTTAAAAGGAATTCCAATTAAGATTTCAAAAAAAAATCGTTTTAAAGTCTCCAGGCAAAACTAGAGGCTTCACGTCTTAAAATTCTGAAACATTTGACCCCTTTTTCAGTCATATGTTTCTTAAATTTCTCTGTTACATAAAAATTTAAGTATATAAATTAACAGGTGGATAGATAAATACTTATTTCTGTGAGTGTCACTTATTTCAAACAGCTAAAGTTCAAAAGAAGTTTCTCATTGTTATAGTTTATTTTGAAAATTAAGTACATTTTTGAGGAGAAAGCGTGAAACACACTTCTGATTTTATGTGTTTAATAAATAAAAAAAAAGATTCCATTTAAAACAATCATCCAATTTATTACACGCCATTAAAGATACAGATATCAGAGATACGTA
Organism: Nephila pilipes; assembly: GCA_019974015.1. NCBI lineage: Eukaryota > Metazoa > Arthropoda > Arachnida > Araneae > Nephilidae > Nephila > Nephila pilipes. The sequence goes on along the minus strand of BMAW01127735.1, from coordinate 32,725 downwards.
TTTCTACACACAACAAAAGTAATAATTTACTCGCACAACTTGGAAGCAGAAAACTGTTCTATCGATGAGAAAGAATTTTACGATTCGTTAACAGGCCGTAAACGCCGCTTAAACACCATACGCAAGCTCCACACGTGCCAACTGGGCGCTTGGGAATTCACGAGAAGTCACTTATCAGCGAAATGGCAACAAAAGGGAAAAGAAAACTGGTAAACGTTGCCACGAAAAAGAAGAAAGTGCTGGGAGCGAAAATGCTGTTGTAAATAAAAGGGATAAATAGAGTAGGTATCCTAACTTGGTGTTGTTCGTGAGTGCGATTTCCCAACCGGGAACCACTGTTCTTTCACTAAACCTGATTTGACCATTAATTCGAAGAGAACATTCTTGTAGTATCTTATTGGTAATCGCTGTGAGTGCTCTTATCTATCGTTAATTCTTAGAGCTCGCTATGTAGACTGAGATAAAAGCATTTTAAATAAGGAAAAGTTTTGTATTGAATGAAGTAAGAGATAACGTCTTGATTTGAGGAGAATCGCTAGTAATTAAATTTTGTTTTTTTAATACAATTCTGCACTTTTTACTTTTATTTTGGAGAGAATACTGTATTTCAGAGTTTCTCAAACATTTTTTGCTTTTGCCATCCTTTTCATCCAAACAATTACTTTCCCCACTTGGTGAATAAAAATTTTTAAACTAAAAATACGAATTAAAATTCTTGTTAATTAATCATGGTGTATTTAATATAGCATTTTTTATATAATACGAATATAATTTTATGATTTATTAATGACTAAGCCAAATATATTCATACTATACAGCTTGGTATGCTCTTGTTTACTTATAAATAAAACATTAAATCTTGAATGAATCTGAAATACTGCTAAATATAAAAGTTTTTTATCCGATTTTAAACTCGTTAATGCTAAAAATACCGTTTCAGTTTATATGTTTAGAACTTTTGCGTAAAATGTAAGAAATCTTAATTCTAAAATTAATAAAGATTTTTGTTTTGGAAAAAAAAGAATCTAATTTTATAGATGTGTTGCTCGATAACTTAACAAATCCTTTTGGAGGGTTCAATGGTAAGTGACTGACGTTGATAATTTTATCAATAAATGGCTTATGAATTTAATTTCGTCTTTCCACATTAACAATTTAGAAGCGGGCCTTTAGGAAATAAAATATCCAGACATTTTGGCCGATCAGTCATAATTTTTAGAATTGAAAAGGTTTTTATAAATATGATGTTAACTTTAAGTTCATAATAAAATTTATGTGAAAAAATCCTTAAGTTTAGTTAAATTAATGGGACAGCGATCCACATTTTGATAGACTCTTCTATAAATCATTATCTATAACGAAAACAAATATACAGAATACACTTACATAACATTCGTTTCATATTTATTTATGTAATTCATTGTTCCTTCAATTTTAATTTTGAGTCAAATATTGTCTTAAAAATGTGGAAACAATGTTCGCTCGTTGAAAATTAGGCAACACATTTACTGGTAAATAGACAAATGGATTTTAAAAACTTGCATAATTCATAAGCACGAGTTTTAGAATTGATGGCAATGTTCCTAAAAGGTGGGCATTTAACTAAAATATCCCTAATTTGCCACAAATTTTGTTTCTTGGCACAACTGAGGTTTTGAGGGTATCATATTACTCGTCTCGTCTATCATCTTAAAAATTATTCTAATTATAAGATCTAAATTTATGGAAATTAAAGTTCAAGCACAGACCAAGAAAATAAAACAGTCAATTATATCCAAATGAGCTTTTACTAATCCTCAAAAACAAGGAGGTTACTCTCCACAATGAAGTCCCTTCCCGCGAGTACTAACAGCAACTTCTATAATTTTTCAGAGAATATGCTTATCGGAATATGATGCGAGCTCATCCTTCAATTGTTTCGACAGTATTGAGTTCTAATCTCGCCAAATCCGCCATATACGCCAGAACACTTCTTCTCACACTACATTAACACATTTCTTATTGTTATAACTTTAATATATTATCATCTCCCGACTTTCTGACTCCTCTCTTTTATCTTTGTCACTACACTCCAATTTATACATGAATCTTGCTTTGAAAAATTAAAAGTTCAATTTTTTTGAATCAAGCAACTCCAAGGAAAAGTTCATTAGGACATTTGAAGGGAAGTAAACTTTCTGTTGTTACAAGCTCACCGCTTAGTGACACTTGGATACTAATAACAGGCACATCTGTTTTGTAACATCCCATTATTACTTCCTTCTTCTGCCTTTGCTAAGCTTATTTAGAGAATCACAATATTACGCAGTCAAATTAATAGAGAGTTCAACAATGACGATAACTTTCTGACGGCCTTCATTCGTTATTTAACTCTACAGTATTCTTAAAACGTCCAAGTAAATAGTCAACAAATTGAAAATTGTTATTGGAGATACGTAAAATATGGGTAAAATCTTTTATTGTCTATCAAAAAACATGCAAGATCCCTCTCTCTCTCGAATCTCTCTTAATTGTTTATTCTAGTTTATATTCAAATACGAAGTATTAGATTATCAAAACACTCGTTCTGACTCACATGTTTCTCGATTATAGCAGATTCGACCTCTATTATTCTAACTAGGAATCACTTTAATCCAAACGATTAATTGCGATGATTGAATCTAGTTTTCAAATATCTATGAGCTTATCTTTATTTACTAGTACCCCTCTCTTTCCTTTCAATTTTATTGCGCTTATATACCACTCTATCCAAAATTAAATTTATTACACTTCTTATCTTAATCTAATTAACTTAATCACGTTTCATTTGTGTTGGTAAGGAGTCGTAACTGTATACTATTAAAATTACCGTAAAGTCTCTGAGGTAAGTGAAGAGAAAATGGCAAATAGCCCAACGTCACAACTTAATTGTTTTTATTCAAGTTACGAATATTTAAAGCTAATTCTCTCTCGCTCGAAAACTTGCTTAAGCGCGTCTGATCTAATTTTTATCATTTTATTAATTCCTCAGCTGATCGAACCATTAACCCTTTGCAGCTCCAAAAGCTCTTTACTCCGCAGGACTGGTTCTGTAGTCTCTTCTTGATAATATCAGCTCACTAATTCTAGTACCAACTTTTAACTCTCTAACTAACTTCAATACTTGATTCTGCGCTGCTTATTTATGCAATTCGTCAAACATAACTCTACTTCAATAATTTTAATCTAATCTACGTAAAGTCACCTTACATTTATTGGGAGAAATTTTCGATTCAAACCACGCCGCAAAGAGTCCTGAAAGCGTTAAATGAAAGGAAAGTCGCAGTAGAGCACACTCTATAGCTTACGTCTTTAGCTATAGAGCGCACTCTATAGCTATAGCTTAAGGAATTTTCTGTATTTGAAAAATATGTAAACAAATGCCTTTCAAACACATTCTCAATTTACATACAGACTTACCAACGTACTCAAGTGATCGTTTATTAAAGTCGCTCTGAGAAGCAACATGAGGGCTTTTGACGACAGAAGTCATAATTCTTAACCTCGGTCAAGTTGAGACGTTGGGCTATTCGCGATTTTCTCTTCCCTAACCTCGAGGACTTTTTATCGAGTTTAACTGCATAGAATTACATTTTCTTCCCAACTAAAATGAAAAGTGAATAGGTAAGTTAGATGAAGGTAGAAATGAAGTGAAGTGATTCAGATATAATAATATATAAATTACAAGAACGATAGAGAATAAGGATTGGCAGTCCGAACCTTGTCACTGAGCTAAAAATTATTCTGTTAGTTTTATGGAATGAACTGAATTGCACTAACCGTATTAATCTGCGTAATTACTATCAAAGTTAGTGCTTAAATCAACAACGAGTGGGTTGGTAAGAGATTTCCTATTAAAATCATAATTTAGAATTGTAAGCAAGTAAGAGAAACCTTAATTGTTTTGCAATGATAGTAAATCCTTTCGCTTTTTAGTCTCGTATTTTTATTTATAAGTGTTTTGTCACTTTGATTCAATATATTAAAAGGAGATCGGGGTTGGAATGTACTTTAGAGTAACTTCCCCTTGGCGACTAAAGTTGTTTACACTTTTTTGGCGATATTTTTACAATTGTGGTTACCATGCTTTCTCTCCTCTGCGGTGGCTTTAGCCGTGGCAACCTTACGAATAAGGCATATGATACATGATTTTCAGTAAGAAGTTTTTTTTTTTTTTATATTTATACCTTTCTCTGATCATTTTTTTTTTTTTTTTTTTCACTTTTGTTTAATCGCCGGGGCTTCTTTCAAATTTGCCACACGAATGCAGTGCCGGATCACCTGATGTTTTTTTTCGTTATACAATCATCGGATCAAATTTTTCACTATTTATACGCAGATTTGCCATACAGATAAGTATGCCGGATCACCTGATGTTTTTTTTTATTTCGTTATCCTGTTATCAGTTCTATTTTTTTCCCACTATTTGTATGCTTTCAGATTTGCCACACGAAGATACGGATGCGGATCACCCTGATGTTTTTTTTTCGTTATGTGATCGGATCTATTTTTCCCACCCCTAATTTATGCTTTTTTCGAATTTGCCACGAATACGGATGCCGGATCACTGATGTTTTTTTTTTTCGTTATACAATCATGGATCTATTTTTTTTCACTATTTATGCTTTCGCCGGGGTAACGTTCTCAATTTACCATTAATCAGATTAAGACTCTTCCATCTTTTTCCCAGCTGTCTGGATTACTTTTTTAAAATTCATTACCTGCAATCTACAGTCGGGCAGCTGTTTCCAGATGTTTTTTTTTCTTTTAGCTAATCACATACAGTACCCCAAGTCTCGTTTCTAAAGCGAAACTAATATATATATATTTTTTAATCTCAACCAAATCCTTGGGTAAATCGTTTGGCCTTTTCATTGTCTAAATTGCCGACTTCTCAGGTTTCACAAATTTTCTTTGTCAAATTATTCGATTGTACTAATTGTGCAGTTCAGTGGCTAATTTGCTGTGTTTCATTAGCTTTGCGTTTTGCATTCTTAAACGTTTTTTATTCAAATTCTCCTGCTTTGTTGATGTTATTTCTGCGTTTTACCTTACCCCGTCAATCATTTGCTTTAAATCCCAGTTTTCTTTGTCGAGGAAAGAATTCCATGGATTAGCCAATGTGAGTGGAGACACAATCATTCTATTCAGGATTAAACCTACAAGGTTTTTTTAAAACTTATTACTGTGTACCCGCCGTAAATTCGGACGCCACTGAACTTAGGTAAAGTCGAAGAATTCCTACTTTTCAGCTGGAGTTCAGGCTCCGCCGTAAAAAATCGCCAAATTTGGCGATTTTTCAAATCTCATAAGTAGTTACTCAAACTACAGTTTCACCGAGATCGGCACGTGCTACAAGAGCCAGTGGGAGGATGTGAGCCAGATTTAACGTGTGTAAGCTGTGCTATGCGACAGCAGATCTTTAACGGCATCAGGAATCGAACTTTAGACTCGACGAAAGCCGGCCGCTAGTCTGCGACTATGACCACTAGATTTGTGGTCACCCAACGTTCTCAGAATAAGCACTTCTGAGAAAAAAAATACAATGGAATAGAAAAATGTGAGAAAATAGACAAATCGGTACTACACGGATAACGTTACGTGTTTTGTGATCAGTTCCATGTTTAATGCTGGTGTACGAAGCTGATATTTAAGTTCCTTAACATTAAATGCTACAAATATATGTTAGGAAGTTTTTTTGTGGATTTGAATATTTTTTTATTATAATAATATTGTATAGCAAAATGAATAAAGTTTTGAATGTTTTTGTGGCTCTTTTTTCACCATGAAATTACGATTATGTATTTATTTTAACGTCAAAATACACAAATTTTAAAATGGCTCTAATATAAAAATGATAGTGGAAAAAATTTTATTGAAAAAAAAAGGGCGTTATTAAAGAATTAATTTTTATCAGTGATTTCAAAGTAACTGACAAACTAAAATATATTCTTGTAGTATTTTTTTTTGTGTCTATTTCTGAATATTAAAGTTAAATACAACGTTCATAAAATTTAAGAATTCATTTTCTTGGAGGCTAATTTACGAATAAACTACATGAGTGGATGTTATTCATCCAAAGTATCCATTCAGAGATGGTGTTTTTCATACACGAAAGATTCATATCTCTACCTTTAAAATTCTTTTTAACACAAAATAAAAAAGCATATTTAGCATCAATCATTTTGGTATTATTAATGTTCCATATCCGAAACCATAAATATCTCTGATTCAAAGTCTGTGTCTAGGCGATAGAAATAAGACATACAAGGAGAAATAACTATAACAAGAATTCAGTATCATCAAATCTGTCTGTTCTGATTGCAAAATTGCATAAAGAAGACGAGTGAAAAAAAGAACACAAAACAGAGATAAAAACGAACGCTAAAGAAAGAAAATGGTGGAACACAAGTAACAAAAGTTCATTCTCCGTCTCTTATTCGCATTATAACCGATCCTTGTGTTCCAGTTTCTGTTTACCAATGGGCATTATGATTTCAGTTTGTCGGAATAAAATCTTCTGAGATAGTGCCCTGATGAGACTAATCTAAAACCAATGAAAGCTTAAAAAATAGACTTCTGTTATGTGGTTTGTCATTCATGTTCTACGATAAGATCTCAATTTTTTTTTTTTTCTAAAATTTTTATGGAATTTTGCTCGGGCTGTGGTGTGGTTATGATTCATGAAGTACTCCATACACACCACCAGCGGGGAGTGCCTGAAAAGGGAATCGAATTCCTGACGTTCTGGGCCATTGCCAACCACACTTTAAAAAAATAGTTCGAAGTCAGATATTTCTATAAGGGTGAAATAGATTGAAAGACTTGGAAATTTATTAAAAATTATTTTCGGACTCGTATCTTATGGTAAAAATATTACATCGATATAGCAGTGTGATTTGGAAGAAGTTGTATGAAAATTTTTCTTGATTTTGCTCTTTTTATTTTTTTTTTTTTATATCTGTGGTGGTAGCTATATTATTTTTTAAAATAAAACGCAAAATTATGAATTTTGCACATAAATCTTAACAGAAAAACATCTTTATGTATTTTATGGTGATTTTTCTTATCCTTCCAGGACACAGGGAAATTGATTGCCGTTACAAGAATTCAGTTTTCAAAGTTGTGAGGGACATGCTTTTTTTTGAGCCATACTCCCGTTGCCTTCTACAGTATAATCGGGCAATCGCTACTTTTTCTTCTTAACATCTTTCTTGTAATTTTTTTTGGACAGGTGATATTTGTTTACTAGAGCTATTATTAGGGCCACTAGCACAGAATCTCACTGCAGTTTAATGCTTGAAAGAGGGATGATACTTCTCTCAAGCGACTCAGATTATTTACAAACTTTACATTCTGTCTCAAATATTACATTCCCGGTACATATATTTACAATTCTTACAAAATGCTTTAAATATTCTAAAATTAATGTTCTATAATTTTATTGGTGAAAGCCGATTGTGTTTTACATAAAAGATTGACCACTGATTATTTAACACATTATTTAAGATTTTCATTTATTTTTCAAACAATTTGTGAAATCAATATGTCTTTCAATGTCAGAGTTCCCCTCCTTTCTTATGTTGCATTTTTTTTTTTTTATTTTGCTATATATATACCATATATATGTATATATTATATATATTATATATATATATATATATATGTATATATCTTATATATATATATAACTATATATATATATGGAATTTATTTTTTGAAACACATTGTGGCAAAATTTAAAGGTGATGAGGAGAAAGCATCTAAACAGGGTTTCTTTTAAATCCTATAATTCTGCATGGGCCGGAGACAGAGTGGGTGAGACTGCTAAGATGGCTTTAATGATGTAAGGGATAAGCGCGAGGTTTTCTTGCATCATCAGGGCCGTGGAAGCCTGGCTCATGGTCGTGGTCACCGTCCGGCAGTTTTCGTAAAGTTGTGAGATTCTGGCCTTGATACCACTCAAGACCCGCCGTGAGCCGGGGACAAATCTTATGTTAAAGCAAAATCCAGCCAAATCTGGCTTGGGTAATAGCAAATTCTAAATTTACAGTTAACTATGATTTTCCATTGAGCTTTCAGACAAGTTTAAAATACTGTATTGGCTGATGTTGAAAAAAATTGGTCTTTAGAAAGTTGATATTAATATTGACTTGAGGATATTTTTTTAAAGATTAAAGAGTGCTATCTCAATCTACAAGGACAAGATTTATTATGGTATATGTGGAGAATAAAAATTCCTTATAAATCTCCAAAATTTATAAAAATCTATTAAATGTAGGCAAGTAAGTTATAATTACAAATACATTTATTTTTTGTTGCTAGAAAAAGAGGGTAAATTATATACGTAATATTCCCAAGATAAGTTGAAGAACTACACTTGCTTTAGTAAAAAAATAGTGCTGAAATTGAAATATATTAATGAATGTTATGCTATTTATAGCTATGATTTTTAAAATTCTTTTTAATTGTTTGACATACGTGTTCATAATGATTATAAAAGAGTTTGATAAATTTAACATTGATGGTTACTGCATTTAGAAAAGTTAATAACTTTCAGTTATGTTTGTCTTAAAGGAAACTAAATATTTTTATAATAGTAAAGTTAATAATGGATTAAAGATATATCACAAGTTGCTAGTAATTGAAGTCACACAGGTATTTAGCTAGCATTCATTTAAGTTTTGTGAAAATAAATTTTTGACTGTGATAGTTTCAGAATATTTAGGTATATTGCTGTTATTTTCCTTTCAAATTAATGATAGCAAAGATGTTAAAATCTTTCTAATTCTTTATCCATATTCATTTATTGCAAAATAATGTGTATAAAATTGTGTAAAACAAGAATATTGTTCATATATTTTTTAATTAAATAGTAAAAATTTTTGAAAATACGTGATAAAGAGACTTACTACTTTGGATTCATTAAGTTTCTTTATTTAGGAGTTCTTTAAGCCTGAGATACATTTGAAATATAGTTTATAATCAAGTTTTGATTGATGATAGACTTATGACTAAAACCTACAAGATATTTTATATTAACTTGGATAAGTTTAAAACATTTATTTACTAACCGGAAATTTTCTCTTTGTATTTTGATAGGAATATTTAAAATTATTATAAATTTTATTTTTTTTCCTTATTCTTATAATTTTTTTTTTATTTTTTAAATATTTTAATTTTAAAATTTTGTTTTCTAAACTGATATTTTGCTCCTTTTATATTTGGTTTTAAAGATTATCTTTTCTCATTCTTTTTTTCATTTGTTTTAAAGATTTTTTGAAGTCCTTTTCGTGCGATGTTGCAATGCATGGAGTTTTTCACAAATAAGTCAGCGCAATATGTTTTGGAAGGATTTTTTAAGATTGATGCTCCGTTTTCATTGGTAATGAATTTTTGATATTTCTATTTAAAAATGCAGTAAGGTGCATCTGAAAGAACAAAATAATGAAGGGTTTCTGCAGAATTATATTTTCTTTTACATTTTAAAAGAAATATTTTGCAGCTTATTTTTATGATTCGATTTATTAGTTGAATTCTTTAAAAAAGTATTATAAATAATTTTTTTAAGAATCGGGGGGGGGGGGTCTTGATTTCTCAGAAACCTTCATTGCACTGTTTTCTCTTTCAAATACATTTTATTTCATTTAAGTAGTTAAAACAAAAAGATTTGAGAATGGTAGTCTCTATAGGATTAGCATTACGAATCATGAAATCAAAATGGACAGTAAATAAGAACAATTAAAGGGTTAGCCATGCCTTTTTTGTGATTGTATGCAGAGCTCCCGCAATGATTATTCAGCGGTTTTAAAATGGGGCTGGAGATATTTCTTATAAGCAAATTAAAGTATATATTTCTGAAAAGCATTGCATCAAAATTATGTAAATAAATTAAAAAAGAATTGTTCATAACAGGAAAAAAACATTATTTACGATTTTAAGTTATTAGATTGAAAAAGTTAAATTCTTTTTTTTACACATCGAACTAATCTAAAGGACTTATCTACCTGATGTTTAATTTTTTCTTCCAGCACAGCATAGTGAGTTCTCAAACAAATCAAATTATGTTTATTCTTAAAGCACAAAGACAAATCCTTTTTTGTGTATACTTATTTGTTGTCTTTTTTTTATTCATTTAATCTCCATGGATAGTATTAAGTAGAATGTTTCCCTTTCTTAGGTCCGAGAATAATGGGAATTGATATTAATTGATTATTTATATTCTTTACAATTGAAGGCATTTTGAGTAAAATCATCGGAAACTAGCCATTAGATAAAAATATAACAATAAATTTTAAATATAAAATACTGCATAATTTATAAATTACTTGAGTCGTCGATCCCAGCTACTTTTGATCTCACATACACTCTATAACAAACAAACAAAAAAAAAAAACTGAAGCCCCAGGGGAATTACATTTTGGAAATTTTTCAAAACAGATTCGAATATTTTTTATTTTTTTTTGTCCGATGAAGACAAAGTGGCGAATAAAACTAATTTACTGAATAGAAAATGATTAAAATATCAGAAAAAAAATAAATAATTTGTTTCACATTACATAGTTACAAAAGTAACAGGCTCAATAAGATGTTGACACCCCCCTCCCCAGCCTGAATGCAAGCAGCCACACGACGTGGCATAGAAGTATAAAGCTCCTTAAGATATACTGTGGTATTTCTTGCAAATTTGTGTTCCAATTGTCGGATGAGGTCTAGCATTCCTTAGTAGATGCAGTCGCTGGCCTTCCCATCATATCCCAGACATGTTCGATTGGAGATCTGGCTGAAGACTGTTTGACAAGCTGTAAAGAGTTCCGCCTTGTACGTGCCATATGTGGTATGGCGTTATCTTGCAGGAAAATAAGGCCGGGGTACTGCAAAGGAACGGTAGCAAAGCAGGTCTCAGATTGTCGTCGATGTACCGCTGTGCTATAAGTGTGCCACCTCTAATGACGACCGATAGGTTCGGCTCTCAAGGGAATGGCACGCAGACCATAACTATAGTTAGGTTGAAACTATGTGGCGTACAATGGCTCAGGATCAGCACGCTGCCCTAGGCATCTCAGACGTCTTCGATGATTGTCATGACACAGTTTAGGCTTGGGATTTGTCACTAAACACTATACGTCCCCAGTCAGCATCATTTCTATTACAGTCAGGCCGAAAACGTAATCTGGCTCGACTGTGATGCGAACGTGGTGGCTGGTGGCACAAGGTACAGCGTAGATTTCATCTATCTGTTAATGATATTGAAGGTGTGGACACTCAGGTCCAACGTCTGATGATGGATAGCGATGAATCCAGAATTGTGACTGGCTGATCTGACAATCACTCTGTCTCCCGATCTGCTGTGGCCCTGGAAACCGACCGCTACCATCCTGACGATGTCTGCCGCCATTGTCCACCATTCTCGCCAGCAGCTACAATCGTCGCATGGCTTCGGTATATCCTCGCAGTACAGCAAGAAGAATTTGACCATCAGTTGAGAATCGCTTGTTATATACCACACCTGCTGAGTGCGTAGTTCCAGTACTGGCTCCGCCTTATTCATTGATTGGACGCAAATATTAATCATTTGCATGTTCGGTCCATATGTCTTTGAATACACGAGATTTTATTGCAATCGGACAGCTCCTTCTTGGGGCGTCCATTTTTTTTTCGTTATAAAGTGTATAAATAAAGTAAGTTGCGGTACTTATGGGTAGTTACCTAGATGTTTTTAGTTAACCACTCCAAAATTTCATAAGTGTATATGTTATTTTGCCCCAAAATTGTTTTTATATCCTTTAATTTATCTTTAATAAAAGCTAGTTGGTTCATTTTAGCACTTAGATTTGCTTATATTTACATGAAATTCTATAGGCATCAAAATGAGAATGAAATAATAAACTTTATTTTTTTACAGTACATACTAATGTAACACAGGGTTACTTTTCAAAATTATTGCCATGTTATGTGAATACGTATTACACAGAAACAAGAACTACTATAAAGGGAGGAATTAGATTATAAAAATTAAAAGCATTCTTTATTATGTTTTCATAACTAAGATAAAATGTCTTTATAAAATTTTTCTTGAAGTAATACATGCTTGTATAAATTAAAACAATATTTTCTTCGATCACATTTCAGCTCTTTTAACCGAAACTTGTTTTATTTTTGTAATATATCCTTATCCTCTGAAATTTGCTGCAATATTTTTCAAATTCCCTTAACTCTATCTTTTAAAAAAAATCTGTTATTTTGGATTGCTTGTTTGTAGTTAAAGATTTTATAAGTTTCCTTACATGGTGCCTGGCACTTATGAGTTCTTTTTTTTAAATTTTATATCCTTTCATTTTGAAGGATCTTCGTTTTAAAGTATGTGTCTAACTTCGACTAATTTAGGTTTTTCTTTTTTATGTTTTGCCAACTAAGTTTTTTAATTTCTTCTTCTTCACCTATCATCCTTTGAGTTTCCGTGAATCCCAGACATCATTTTTTACCAAAGACTGCTTCATCAGTTTCTTCTCCATAAGTAATTCTTGAACGTCTTATGCAGTCTTATCGTAAAACCTTGCCCTTCTAGAACTTATCAACTTCTACTATTGCAATGTCATCTGCTTTATCACTCTGATGGATGGAATTATTAGATGGACGATTGTTAGAAATTGAATCCGTGCTAAAAGCGTCTTCTGAACCGTGTTCTGCAAGTGAACTAAGGCTATAAAAGTGCCACGTATAAAAGAGATTCCTGAAAATACATTATTGGGAAAGAGGATGTTATATGCTTTAATTTTTTTATTCAGCTTTGGGAAAGAATGTACAAGATTTCTGTTCATTATTGTCTTAAACAGATTAATTTCTGCGCATTTTAAAATATTGGAATAATCAATGTTTAATGTAATATTATTGCTTGGATAATGCAGAGTATACGTAAAATATTTAATACCGAAGGTCTGAGTAACAACAGATCAGATGCCTCAAGGCTGTAGAAACATTTGAGGATAAATAAGTAATGTGTAAGACCACGTTAAAGATTCAGGAAAATGGTTTAGAGTTATAAATGTGTTCTGGTGTCAGCAGGATATAGGGCAATTTCTATAATTAGTGATAAACAGAGTATGATCTTGTGTTGTCGGTATAAATAGCAGCAACTGTGTGATAAAGGTGCCTCAGGTAAAGAGAAATTCATGTAAGGGATAAATAAATGTGTTTAGGGTTATGAAAGGTCCATAAAAGTTGGACAGTTATAAATACTCTCTGAATTGTCAACGTAATATAATAACGGGCAGATTTATATAATTGATTAACGAAGTATGTTGTTGTTTTGTCTTGAGATTTCATTCCCTAAATTATCATCTTTGTTTATATACTAATACTGTTATCAAATTTTGATATTTCTTCCCAAACATTTAAATGTCTTGAAACGGAAATTTTTCCCATTACTAACATATGTTTCCTTTTTTTCCCCTCCGCAATTTTTTTAAAAAAATTTGTTTGAAGGAGAAAACTTCCAAGGGATATCATGCAGCTGCTCCCATATTGTTAAGAGTTTATAAAATAAACTTATCAACAAACTATTTACAAAAAAAAAAAAAATTAATAATAGATATGCCTAAATTTAACAGGAAAATCTCGAAAATGGGCAAATTACAAACTAGCACGCTATTGTGCATTTCGCTTTCCAGCTACTAATAATTTGATTGAATCAATAATAGCTGTCACTAAAATACGTTGTTTTAAAACGAGCGCTTTATTATTCAATGAAACGTTTTTTCTCATATAACTTCTCCGTGAGCGAAGATGGACAAGATATAAATAACGAAATAATTGAGTTGAGCATGAATTCTTATGGTGGGAACAATTGTAGATCTTGTCTTGAAATTTATAAAGGGAAGTAAAATTACGCTGTAACCGAAATAATGTGGTATTTCTTGGCTTGAAGGAATTTATTTTTCCTTATTTATCTCAAAAGAATTTACATCTTATCATGAAATAAAGTTTAAAGTAATGGATTTAAAGCACTATAATCTTTTATATATATATATATAATATTGGTAGTATTGTGTGTGTGTGTGTGTGTGTGTGATGACGTATTTGGTATTGATATTTGTTATTGTGTGTGTGTGTGTGTGTGTGTGTATTGTGTGTGTGCTGGAGCTGTGGGGTGATGATATTGTACATCCCGAATCTATATTGGCCCAGCTCTTATACAAGGGTTGTCTAAAGCGGTAATTCATTCCAGTTCAGTGTGTTGTTTTTAGCTTAGAGAAATTCAATGAGAGTGAACTCACTTACAGTAAGCTTTGCCCAGTAAGGAGAGATGATAAGAGTGAAAAGTATTTGCACTATGAGATGATGGTCGACCAGTTCATGGAACAAATAGATGTCTGCCTCATTTAACTATATTTATTTGTATATCGTGGGGTGTGGGAACTTGCTCAGGCGTTTTGGAGTTTACTTCCGACGTGACATTTCGAAGGAGAAGAGAGAAGCGGAGAGTGGGGGGGGGAAGAGCGAGAACATGAAGTGTCACTCGTTTGTTCTGGAATAAATTTGGCGCTTCATGAACTTATCATGATTCGACTCGTGGTGGTGCCATCTATCCAGGTATCAGAAGGCGGTTTTACAGTACATTGGAAAATAAAAATTAATTGTTCAATAATTAGCTGAAAAATCTTACATATATATATATAAATAGCGAGTATGTATGTATATATATATATATATATATATCTCTATACATACACACACACACTCACACACACATATATATATAATCCATCTTGTCTTGCTTCAGTGTATGTGGCATATTATAGTCTTAATCAACAATAAAACCATGTATTAGCAAAGACCTGGTTCATTTTAAAATTCACAACTACGTCATGAAGCCATAATGGACTATGTTTTTAAAACACAGCCATTCATTGAGTTTTTCTTATATATATAATTTTTCATAAGATATAAATGGACGATAATTTTGTTAACTTATAAATATTAGTTTGACACATTCTATAATATTTCGTTTCTGTCCATAGGCTCAAAATATCTCTTTCATTTATTAAAGTTATTTTACATTAAATACACCGAGGGAGGAACATCAGGGATAGTTACCACCATTGGCCATCAAGAACCAAGCAATAAGCAACGACGGGACTGAAATATATCCCTGTTTGGGAAATTAAATGAGTCTTCAGATCTTATGGTATCGTCTTAGGGATCTTCGTTTTAATAGCCGAAGAAATACTAATAGGGTTATCCACATACTACTCCAGAGCATGAGAGAGCAAGAGCTAACTTGGATTAAAATCCATGATCGATAAATTAAAAGACGAATAAGAGACTGTATCAAGATGAAGATACGTATTGAAATTTAAAATCCACAAGATAGATAAAATCAAATTCAATTTAATTGCAAAATTCACACACACACACACACACATACATACATATATATAATATATATATATATGCTCTATATATATATAATATATATAATTACATTTCATTAATCGGCGAATCGGACCCAGGCGCAGTTACAGAAGAATCAACCCTTCATTTAAACGGCAAAATGTGTTGTTATTTTAAAATTTTTTGTTCTAGAACACACATGAAAAACTATTAAAAATATTCTGTTTTATTATGAACAATTTATTACATAAATAATTTCTCGTGTAAAGACGTCAGTTAATGGCAGGGCAGGAAATGCAGGGATACTTGAAATTATATAGTGAGATGAAATTAGCCTTATCTATGCAGAGTGCACAGTCTGAAGCAAAACTGCATTGATTACTTTATATCATTCTTTCTAGCTGATTTGTGACATACATTCTTCATTATTTAAATTCTACTACTAGTTTTACTAGTACATACACAGTCAATAGAACGACTCCAATTGAAGAGACAAGAAAGGAGCAGAAGTAAAATACTTTTGTTGATAATCACAGAAGAATAGATAAGCCAAATATTCTCCTCTCAGATCTCATAAAACATCAATTCTAAGTTAAAACCAGCTAATAATAAGTCTTGGATTTACCAATTCATTTCGTTCCTGATTCAACTTTTTGCAAACAGTTCATTCTTATTTTAAAGTATTATAACTTTAGATTTGCTTCGATTCTAATTCATTGAGACGCATTAAAACAAACAACAAGTATTTAACAACCAGATGTGTCTTCAATCCTCCCTTCCACCTTTTCCTTCTAATTTTATTTTCATTTTGAGAGTACTACTTCCAAATCTGATTCCGTAACTGCTATCACAGATCTGAATTCGCTAATCCGTTCATTTTGGGTTGGAAGGTGAAATTTATTCAAGTGTCCTCAGGAACTTACAGTTAGTGAAAAAAACTCATGAATGGTCTAACGTCAGATGAAGTTGTACACCCTAGTACGCAGTTTAGCAGGTTGTTTTCTTTATATATTACTTTTTTGGTATTTTTTCTATAGTTATCTCCATATATTTTCTTTTGCATTTAATATTTTATTTTATTCAAAACTTTGTTGTATTGTTGTTTTACACTAATATTTCTAAAGCTTTTGTATGGAATTTGTAATATTTACAATGGATTTTTTTGTTTCCTTATTGTTTTGTTTATTTTGTTTTATTTTTTTTGCTGCTGCATAGAGGTGTGTATGTGGCCTGCATAATTATTTTTCAGCTAGATTATTTTAATTTTCTTTTCCTTTATCATCAAAATCAATTTTATGGAAGTCTTAATAATCAAGAGCCTGTAATAATCCGATTTTAACTGGCTGTCACTTTCCTTTTTTGAGAATCTCGACTGAATCAAGTTCGCTTTCAGAGACCTCAGAAGTATAAAAGTTGAGCCGAAACTTTTTCAGCGCTATTTCTCCCCACTTCCTTGTTGTCATGCATCAGCATCTTCACTCTGTTTGTGAGATGTTACTTTCGTTGGCTTCTTCAGGTTCAAAAGATTGTTTCATGTCCAAGGTTGTTTGCCCGAAGAAAATAAAGAGATATCTTATTCAATACTGGTGTTTTCAAGCGACTACCTATAATTTCATCAAGGAGCCAAGTTGAGGAATTCATAGCCCTTGTCTTGTAGCATGTATGTATATATATATATATATATATATATATATATACTCCATATATATATATATATATATATATATATATATATATATATATATATATATATACTCTCTCTATATATATAAACGCATCTGAGAAATTCATGGCAATAATGAAATTTCGTATACAAAGACATTTGGACCGAACATGCAAATGATTAAAATATGGTGTCCAATGAATGAATAGCAGGAGTTACAGCGCATCGAAACTGCGCAGCCACAAGGCGTGTATAAGAAGCAATTCTCAATTTCGTGGTCAAGTTTGATGTTTGGTGGTGTGTACCTTTCGTTTTTGTTGTTATTTGGTTTGGAGGCTGTTTGGTGTGCTGTAATGATGTTGTTTGTGAACAAGTTACTGTTAGAGTTTGAAAGAGATCGTATCAATGGATTGAAAGAGGCAGGTTCGACAAATCAGAGAATCGCTCATCATATGGATCGGAGATGCGACGATTTGAAGATGCTGGCAAGAATGGGTGAGCAATAGCAGATCTCTGCGTCACGATGGTAGCGATCGACCTAGGGCCACAGCAGATCGGGAGAACAGAGTGATTGTCAGATCAGTTGTCGCAGCGCCTGATTCATCGTTATCAACCATCAGACGTTGAACCCGTACGCAAAGGTTCACCAATATCATTCACAGATGGCTGATAGAGCGAAATCTACGCTCGTACCTCTACGCAACCTGCCACTCACATCTGCGCACTGTCGAGCCAAATTACAGTGGTGCTTGGCTCGATCAGTTTGGAATGTTGCTGACTGGGGACGTATAGTGTTTAGCGACGAATCCCGCTTCCAACTGTGTCCTGACAATCATCGAAGACTTGTCTAAAGAAGCCAAGGTCAGAGTGCCGATCATTATTTCTCTATTGCACGTCACACAGACCTTTAACCTGGAATTATGGTCTGGAGTGCCATTTCCCTTGAGAGTCGGACCTTTTTGGTTGTCACTAGAGGCACATTTACAGCACAGCGGTACGTCGACGATAATCTGAGACCTGCTTTGCTACCGTTCCTTTTGCAGTACCCTAAACTTATTTTTCAGCAAGATAATGCCAGACCACATACGACACGTGCTGCTATTAGCTGCCTTACAGCTTGTCAAACACTTCCTTGACCAACCAGATCTCTCTCCAATCGAGAATGTCTGGGATATGGTGGGAAGGCGACTGCATCTACCAGGGAATGATGATGACCTAGCCTGACAATTGCAGTAAATTTGGAAAGAAATGCCTCAGGAGACCTTCAGGGAGCTTTATCATTCTATGCCACGTCGTGTGGCAGCTTGCATTCAGGCTAGAGGGGCGGGGGGGCCAACACCTTATTGAGCTCGTTACTTTATAACTATGTAACTCTGAAACAAATCATTCACTTTTTCTGAAATTTTAATTATTTTCTATGCTGTACATATGTTCCCTATTTGCCAATTTTTGTCTCCATCCGACAACTGCTTCTTGGATATATATATATATATACACTATCAGTCCAATAAGCTTGCTTGTGGGAAGGGAGCTCAAATACTATTCGGAATCATATAGCACTGCAGAGTCAGAAATATTTTCCTCTTGCGATAGAGGGTTTTCTGTGGGAGTTCTACCAGCATCAAGATTCCACTTCACGTATACGGGTATCCCTGCGGATTGTAACGGACTGCCACTCTGGGCTTGTACCTTACCTTGTCTGGTGCTTGAAAGGGAATGCTTGATCTATCTGTGTGAGATCATGCTTTATTATACCAATGACATCCGGTAACACCTAAGCCGTTACATGTAGACAGTTTCACGTTCATCGTTACATGTTAGTTTAGTCGCGGTAATTCAGTTAATTGGCCGGTTAGATGGCGGAACCTAGATTTCTGTTGAGATCATATGAAATTATTAATGTACGAACCCCTTTTTCACCCCCTCATTGACCTACTTACTCACATCTATGTAACTCTCAGAGACATCTGAAAATTGCCCGAAATCTTCTAGAATGTTAAGGAGTTACCAATGTTAAGTCTGTGTTTGAGCTTGTGGTCGAAATTTCGAACACCTTCTGTAACATCTGCGCTTTTTATCAATACAAAATAGATAACTAAAATGCGTTTTATAGTTTTAACATATTGCTGTTTCTGTTCTAGTCAGCTTTGCTTTTTGTACTAATCTCTAGTAGAAGGCATTTCCGCCTCTGCAATGCTATGAAATTCTGAATTTCGCCCTTACCCCTTTTTTAAAACCGCTATCCCTTCGGCAATTTTGTCGCACCATCAGTCGAATTCCTCTGCATATATATAATTTTACACTCTCATATTAATGTATACTCAATTATGCAACCATTTACAGTGACATTTTCCTTCATACCAAATAGAATACAATTGAAATACAAACTGAATTTATCTCAAAAAGCTAAAAAAAAGTGTTTGGAATTAATTAAATTACATGGCGACAACAAGACAAAACACATAATGTTCAGTACCGGAAATTTTGTATCATAAAATTAGTTTCTGATTGCAGTCAATCCGTTATTTAACAAACCCCTTTTTTACATAAACTATGTTACAACTGCAAGCTAGGAAAGTCTTGAAAAAAAATAATAAATTATTTTTAAAAAGCAAATTTCTGTCGTACTTGCATTTTCTACTCAGAACCATTCTCTGGCCCGAAGCCACTATCGCACACCCGTCACTTTTGACAAGTTTTATACGCGACTAATGTTCTCCGTTTACGGTCCCGCGCGAGGCAGGAAAAACAAATATACAGGCATATCTTCCAATATCCGGCGAGTGTTTCGCATTATGCAACGCACCGCGGGCAAGTTTATCTCGTTCGTTGCCATGGGAACCGGGAAACTTTTATTTCCGAGGTTCTGCTTCGTAATGGAACTTATTAGGGGTTAGCATCCCTGCAGCGATAAGCAATGAAAATCAGTTTCGCACCTGACTTACCCGACGGAATTCAGTTTATATCTATCTCGATGTATCAATCTTCTCTCTTTTATTTCTGACGTGTACAGAGATAAATTGAATTTTTTTTTATTATCTCAGTGTTTTAACGGGTGCTTATTTCCGGTATGGAGAAGACTACAGTAATTAAGTCCTTTTTAAATTTGGTTGTTCATAATCGAAAGAGATAACGTAGTTACGACGATTAAATGAAGGAAACATCAAACAGTTATGCTTATTGCGTCAAATATTATTTTTAAATATCAAGTGATTATCTGATTTTTATACAAAGTTTTCTCCGTTGATACAGGCGAAAAATTGCAACGAATTTGTTTAAATTAGCATTTTTTTAAAAAATTTGTTTGTATCTTACTAATTTAGTTACTATACGACAGTTATAAATATTCATCAGTTACAAATATGGTAGCAATCTGTATAGGATATTTAATAAGTAACTTTAGACGAAGAATCACACAATAGACATACTTAAAACTAGAAAATGAATTTGTACTTAAACTACAATGTAAATTACATATATCAAACTACTTTTCTGTATATATACTACACTAGCTGATACCCGCCTGCTTCGCTGGACAGACGATAATATAATATTTTGGAACATATGCGTAAGATATCAAGAAAATTTTCAATTTTTAAAACTTTAATGATAATCTAAATTTAAAAATTTAATAAATTGATTGTCTGTAATAATGGTTATCCTTGACATTCAAATATATGAGAAAAATAAAAAAAATTAGTAAAAAGTCACCCCATATATATAATATATATATTCGCAATGGCATCGTGTCTATCATAAGATTTTTGTCCTTGCCTCAAGACATCTTTGATTTCTGACCATTTAGGATTGCATGTGACTGCAACCCTTAAAAAAAAGTCGTGCAAGTCGGGACGTCCAAAATGTCTTACGTATGTCATAGTCTCTTGAGTTCGTTCATGCATATAGCGAGGTCCTCCAGTAAACGAAGATTATCTTGCGTGTGCGCTACTCCGTAAGAAGTTGCCATTTTAGTATTTTTCAAAATCCCGCTAAGTTTTGGAGCTAAATTACACTTTCACCAACCGTGGGATTCCAAACTCATTTATTTCTATCGCTAAATATGTACGTTTCCTATTTTCGACATGTACGAAATTTCACATAAAGAGCCCCTTCGTCAAAATCTTGCCAATCCTCCATCAGCACTTCATTATAAAATTATTTGGTATTTTTCCATTCCGCACGCGCAAATCTCACCAAGTAAACTTAATGGGTGACAATACACAGTATACATATAAAAAAATATATTCCGTTTGGCGTCGGTCATATCATTTTTGGCGATCAAGTCGCCAAAATTTACATAACCGATGCATAAGAGTAGATTAACGGATGAAAATTACATTTTGGATAAGACTTCCGTAAAATCCATTCTTAGTGAGCGTCTACATTGCAAAATGAGTAACTGTGGTAAATTTCAAATCAATCGGTTATATAGTCTTTGAAATCTCGTGATGAGTCAGTCAGTGGTATTTCCCTTATATAGTTATATTTAGATTAATTCAGGTATGATGTCTTAGAAACCATTAAGGCTCCCATACACCGGCCATTTTGATATCATGAACCTGATGTTAATCCAATCGAATTTCTACCATTGTTCTAAAATATTTACTATTTTATCTATCAGTTGTATCAGAAAAGAAAAAAAATAATGATGGTTTCTGCGGAGTTTCATTTTTTCCCTGATTTTTAAAAATAAATTGGAATATATTTAAAAAGCAGAAAACTCACAAACGAATAGTTCATATAAGGGTAAAAATATTTTTGAAAATAGAAGGGGAAATGTAATTCTGCAGAAACCTTCATTATTTTTTGCTCTTTCAGATACACTTTATTGCATTCAAATACATAAAACAGTATAGATATGAGGGCAGTAGTAGAAATTCCATTAGATTTTCATTACGTTCACAAAATTGAAATGGCCGGTAGACGGGAGCCTTAAAAAATTTAACCATTTTACTCAAAATCTCTTACACCTTGATCATTTCGTTGTGAATTAGGATATTCAAAATGTAGATTAAAGGGATCACTTGCACAGTATTTCCCTATCGCCAAAATATCAAAAATGACAAAGTTCAAAGAATTTTTTTAAAATCTTATTTGTCATTATAGTCACTAATTGTTTTTTGTGTGTATTTATTGTATAATCACTATTATTTCAATAAAAGCCCATTTCTTAAAATTTTTATTTATTTATTTGTTATGTGGAAAGTTTCAAAATGATATAAATTATAACATATTTCATTCCATAAATCTGTATATATACTACTCAGCAACTTTTTTTAAAAATAATCTCACGGTAAAATATTGATAATAATACAACAAGGACATAAAAATTGGTGATTGTTCTACCAGTCAATTTCTTGAAAAAGTCCCATAAACTTGGTCCTTTTTAACATTGGGTAAATAAGGAAAATGCTGCGATAAATGTCCTAGAAAGTGATAAATGGAAAAAAGTATTTTTAAATTCTAAAAAGTCTTCTTAAAGTTAATATTTAGGAACTAGTAACAAATCAATAGATCTTTCAAATATCCATCATAGTCATTGTTATAGAATTATACACTCTCTGTAAATGTTATTTACTGAGAATTCATTTCTGAAAAGCTTGAGGCGAAATAGTTTTCATCAATCCAAGGTTCGTTACACTTTCAGCGAAATGTATCGATTAAAATAGGAAGTACCATGTACATTTTGAGAAATCACGACTAGAATCTTAATATGTTTCCAAAATCCGAACATTTTTCGTTCTCAAAAGCACTTTTCTAGTATGGCTTATACTCGTATATTGGATGTCTCTGTTGGTATTAATAAAATAATCCGAATGCGAGACATACCTTATAACTAATTTAGAAGCATTTATTCAACCTAGTTTCTTAACCGAAATCTTTAGGTCTATTCTTTACTTAAACCTTTCTATATTAAGGCTTTTTTGGCTTTATTTTATATCCCAGATGATCTATATGAGCAGTTTCCTATATTTCTGTAGAAATCAATCGCTAAGGATTTATTTGAAATTATAGATATTGTCAAGGCTAATATAAATAAAAGAACAAATTCTTCAAAGAAGTGTTCTTTGAAATATTTAAAATGTGTTTCTGCGCTATGTTAAAGTTGATTTGTGTTGTGTGGAAGAGAAAAATAAATTGTGTACCGTTAAATTCTCGTGGAAAATGTGTTTCCGATATTACTCGCTACGTAGTGTAACAGAGTGAAAGGATTATTTCTACCTTAAAAAGTAATTTTCTACTCATTTTACAGTTTTCCTAAAAATGAAGTTCGCCTTTTTTTAAAAAAAAAAAAAAGAAGAAGAAGAAGAAGAAGGAGAAAAAACACTAATAAAAATGTTCTCGAGAGAAATTTTTGTACTGGTAGGGCAAAAAAAATTATAAAGATAAAAGTAATTCTTTTATTTATATTTATTCGAGGATTTACCCTGTTTGGAGCCCGAATTCGAGTTTTTTTAGTGTGTATAGCACTTGGAAATATATATGCTGAAATTAGTTGGTAAATGTTGAGGAGACACAGTCCCCTATATAAATTGGATGATTAGCGGAGCTCTTAGGTTTTGTGGCCTTTTATCTACAATCTACATGTTGTAAGATAAGTTACTTAGGCCAGTTACTTGCCCAGAAAATTAAAAATTTAAACGAAAAAACTATTTTAAAAAGTTAACCTCTTAAAAATAAGAATTTAAGAATTAAAAACATTAATTTAAGAAATATACTAGTAGAATTTAGAGAAAACATTAAGGTTTGTCGGTTTCATTTAAAATTAGTTTTGTGTCAGGAGAGAATTTAAGTGGTTTGCTTATCAGGGAACAGTTTCTCACCCTGGTGATGAACCAGAGAGGGAAAAATTTTCCGAGCTCCTTTGGAATAGCTATCTTGAAAGCTAGCTATCCTATTGGTCGAGAGAGTTGTTCTGTAAGGGAGGAGCGTTTATAGAACTCAACTGAAAAACTGAATAAGATCTTGAATTTTAAATAAAAATAGTGGTATATATTATGCGGAACATGAATTTAAATAATTAGAGTAAAAAATTTCTTGGTTTATTTATACATTTATCTAATGTATATTCTTCAATCCTTGGGAGAGCCCTGTCCTCGATGGTTTCAAGATCAGTAAACATTTTTCTTGAATTTTTTTTAAAAAGTCTTTAAAGGTGCAGATATTAATGATATGCCGACAATCTTCGTTTTTTATAAATCATCAAGTATCTAATCTTTTTTGAACATCATATTATATCTTTCCAAAGAATTTATACTAGTTTTAGCTGCATGTCCCCAGACTGGGCTAGCGTAGATGAGGACTTGTCTGAGAATCATAGTGTAGATAAAATTTTATTATTTGTACTCATTTTTGAGAGATTAGGAAGAAACTTCCGACTGGTAGGTGAAACTTAGGTGTGCTGAGACCAATGGATTTTTACGTTATAAATAAAAATGTCCGGATTATTTTTATTATTATTTTTTTATTTTTGCGAAGAGAAGAAGACGACCTCTATTTTATTGACATTCAGGGCAATCCAAACCAACGTGAAAACTATTCTTCTATTCTTGAAATATGCCTATTGAGGGAGGGAGCAATAATTTTGGGGGATTTCGTTTTGAACCAAAATCGCTGTATCATCAGCGTGCATATAAGTCGTGATGTTTCTTGATCTGGGAATGTCACTTACAAGAATTTTAAATAAAATTGGTCCTTTTTTTTTTTAACTTCCACGAGGTGCACTAGGTGTAATATTTTTATTTTGATAGTAAGTGATACTAAAGGATGCATTTGGAAGTAGAAATTTATAAGTTTAATTAGGGGAGGATGGTTGAATTTTAATTAATTTAAAAATTAATCCCATTTGCCAAACACTATAAAAATCTTTCTGTATACCAAGAAAAACCTCTCCAGCCGATTTCCCCTTATTAAATCAGGACTTGACAAGTTCAAAAACAGTCCTCTAAAAAGGAAGAAAATATCGAAAAATAATTTTTTACTCTATTTTAATTGCATAGTTTTTATAAATATACATATAAAAATTTATAGTTCTAACTACATTATTTAGTGGATTATTAAAATTTTCTTTATAAATGTTTAAGATATTTCATTGATCTTTCGAAGTTTACACTATTTTCTTTTTGTTAGTTTTTTTTTTTTTTTTAATGATGGTCAAGTATTTAAACTGTCACAATTCTTTTTTTGTAATCTATATAAAATTTAGAATTTTTTTCTGGTTCTGGTATTCCACAGTTGATAGAATTTTTTTCTGGTCATCGAGAACATTTTACTGCATTTTACTGCATAAGTACGAGTATACTGTACATATACAGTTACAATATTGTGCAAACATATTATGCAACCAGTCAGAAAACAGGAAATACTGTAACGAAACGAAAACTGGCTGTTTCGGTAAACATTGGGTGAAAATGCAAGGAGCTTAGTATGATGACCTAGCAAGGTCAACAAACGCCAAAATCCACACGAATTTTTTTTTTAGGGAACTACTCCCATCGGTGCTGTATTAAAGGATGTATCATGAAAGAAGTTCATTTCATATTGGAATCTAACACTTTTTATGACATTATTTTATTATTTTACTGTTAAAATCTCCCCCTTTTTTCCTGCAGTGAATTTAAATATTTACGCTGGACGTAGCATAAATCATTTTCAGGTGGAATTTTCCAGGACGTCTGGCTCCCTACATTCGTTGCATTTTCGAAGTTTATTATTTATATTCAGTCAGCATAAAAAAATTAAATAAATTGGATTTAACATTACTTTATGTAAAATTAATTTACCATAACAATTTTAACCATAAAAATGTCTTACTTTCTTATATATATATATTTTTATTTTTGTTGAAAAAATAAGAAATGTTCAAGATAATCTTAACAGCAACATTAATCACTTTCTCTTTCCTCTCTCTCTCTCTCTCTCTCTCTTTACTAATAATAGAATTTCCATTAAGTTAAAAAAAACTCAACTATAACGTTTTATTTAACTAAATTCATTCAGAAGAATAATTATCCCAACTAAGACAAATCAAATTAGAAAACATAAAAGGGAATAACAATCACAAGATTGATAAAAATTTCTAGATTACATGACATCCTAGCGAAAGTAATCATTATTCGCTAAGCGAACATAATGCAAATTTAAAACGATTTCCCCGCAAAAACAAAGTCGTCATTTACGCCTACATATTTTCCCCACTGTTAGCTCTCCAAAGGGAATAATTACGGGAATCAGATCCTCAAAAAGTCCCACAGTTGACAGAAAAATCCAGGCTTTACCGCAGAATGAAAATCCATTTTTCCCGAAGAGGAAATGAGTTCAGCGGGATAATTAGAACACATTTTTCCTTGTCCACCTCATTTCTTTTTATGACAATGAATAACTCCTTTTCTGGAAAATAATAGATTACACGAACGAAGGCTTGATGAATTCCCAGAAAGGCCAGCTTTGTTTGATTTTCATTCGCACAAAAGAAGTTTCGAACAATTCGCCGCTTTTCATAATGATTTCGGACTTCATCTCCTTTAGAAAATCTGACAGAAAGTATTAATGCGGAAACATTTGAGCTGTCTCTAATGAGACGGTTTTAACAAGAGGAGGGGGGAAATGTTTTATTTTTGCTTCTAATTAATCAAAAATGGAGGATTTTTTTTTCTGTCTTTTCATAAGTTACCTCACGTTATTTCGAAAATTAATTTTCGTTCTTTGACAGTAACTTACGAAGTCTGTCGAAACTCTTAGGATTTTAACTTATACCATTCAAAAAAGAATAATGGACGCGTGCAGTTTTCTATTGAATTTAACTTTTATTTCTTACATTTGATTCGCTTATGCATTTTTAATTTGAAAAATTAGACTTTTTTATCTTTTCATATAAAGAAATCGTCCAACAAATACATTGGTGCATATAGCCAATCAGTATTGCACTGATGATACCAATTAAATAAAATAGTCAAAATTACATTCGCAGTACATATTTATAAATGACATTTAAAAGAAATGCCCTCTTGTAGTTAACAGTCCCTCAATGCATTTACTAACAAGATTTACCGAAATATGAAATATAAACCTTATCTGGATACTCGGGTCCGAGACGAAGTAGTAAATCAAAAATATTATCAACTTCAACCAAGCGGAATTGGATTTTATTCTTGCAAGGTCAATGTTCACACACGTACAAATATGTTCTGAGCACAATTGATCTCCTTCTCACTCCTGTTAGTCATTTCAATTTAGCATCACGTATATATCTGTTTTTCACTATCACTTCATTGCACTGCTATATTCAAGCTACTTCACATAATGTTTCATTTGGTAGAATCGAGTTTTTATTTTTGGTAAAATTCAATTATTTCAATAAGTCCCCAAGGTAATTAAAAGAATAACGAAAATAATCGTCGTTATACTTCTCACAGTTGTTTAATCTTTTCCGAGCCATAACTTCTTAATATAACGATCTCTTATTCTGTATTTCTAAATATTTCCTTATACTCTCCTTCAAAAGAGATACATTAAATCCAATGATTTTCTAACTTTTTGATGACTTTTTTGTAGAACGATTTGTCTTTTCTCTCAAAATAGTCCGTCTGCCGCTTCATCATTTGAGACAAATTTCTCACCCTAAAGCATATTTTTTATGTCTGAAAAAAAGCCAATAGTCGCTGGGGTCCAGATCTGGAGAGTACAGTGGGTGTTGAAGCAATTCAAAGCCTAATTCATTCAATTTAACAATCGCTTTCATTGACTTGTGATACGGAGCATTGTCTTGATGGAATAGCACATTTTCTTTTGCATATGAGGACGTTTTTTCTTGATTCCTACACTCAATCTATCCAATAATGCCATATAATATTGCTATCGATAGTATTAAATTTCTTAAGATAGTCGATGAACAAAATGCCACGCGCGTCCCAAAATATGGAGGACCTAATCTTGCAGGAATCCGCAGGAATCGAGCTCATTACGAGCAACTGTCACAGTTTGAAAGAGGTCGTATTATTAGATTGAAAGAGACAAGTTGGGCAAATCGCTCGTCATATGGGTCGAAGCGATTAGAAGATGCTGGCAAAAATGGGTGAGCAATGACAGATCTCTGCGTCATGATAATAGCGATCGACCTAGGGCTTCAGCAGATCGGGAGGACAGAGTGATTGTCAGATCAGCTGTCACAGCATCTGATTCATCGTTATCAATCATAAGGCGTGCGACCCATACACGAGTGCCCTCCATGATCATTCACAGACGGCTGATAGAGCGAAATCTACGCTCGTACCGATCGCTACGCCACCTGCCACTCATGTCTGTGCACTATCGAGCCAGATTACAGAGGTGCTTGGCTCGATCAGGTTAGAATCTTGCTGACTGGGGACGTATAGTGTTTAGCGACGAATCCTGCTTCCAGCTGTGTCCTGACGATCATCGAAGATGTGTCTGGAGACGCCCAGGGCATCGTGCCGACCCTTCTTTCACTATTACCCTCAACCAGGAATTATGGTATAGGGTGCCATTTCCCTTGATAGCCAGACCTTTTAGGTTGTCATTAGAGGCACATTTACAGCACAGCGGTACGTCGATGACATTCTGAGACCTGTTTTGCAGCTGTTTCTTTTGCAGTACCCTGGAATTATTTTTCAGCAAGATGAGGCCAGTCCACATACGACACGTGCTGCTATGAGCTACCTTACAGCTTGTCAAACACTTCCTTGGCCAGCCAGATCTCTCTCCAATCGAGCATGTCTGGGATATGGTGGGAAGGCGACTGCATCTACCAGGGAATGATCATGACCTAACCTGACAATTGGAGTAAATATGGCAAGAAATACCGAAGTAGACCCTCAGTGACCTTTATCACTTTGTGCCACGTCGTGTGGTAGCTTGTATCCAGGCTAGAGGTGGGTCAGCACTTTATTGAGCTCGTTACCTTGTAACTAAGTAACTCAGAAATAAATCATTCAATTTTTCTGAAATTGTCATCATTTTCTATTCTGTGCATAGTTTTCCTATCCGCCAATTTTTCTTTCCATCGGACAACTCTTTCTAGGTGTGTCATATTTTTTGTTATAGAGTATATATATATATCCATTTAATAGATCCAAAATGCGCTTTGTAATGTCACCGCGTTGTTGTTTTTTATTCGATGTTTGCAAACATGACACTCACTTCGAAAGCAACTTATGCATGCTCAAATTTTCGTGTAAAATTATAAACACAATACTTTATTATATATTTAATGTCAGCAGTAATACACCACTTTACTTGACGATTTTCCAAAAAATATTTTGTAAACTTTTTTTTATATATACATTTTCCGGAAATACTGCCGATTTAGGGCGACCAGAGTTTTCAGTATTGTTTGTGTTGTTCAAGCGACTGAGTTTAAATTCAGCATATCTTTCAATAATAGTTGATTTATCAGGTGCAGAGTCTCCATAATGCTTATCATGCCACTGTCCAAAAAAATAATATTTAATCAACACCCGAAATTCTTTTTTTATCCATTGTTTCAAATATTACAAAACTGAGATCATTAAAACCACTGTAACCTGAAAACTGATTGTCAGAATATAATGAAATTTTGACACGTATCGCTTAAAGGTTGGTACTATTAAGAAATCAAATGGGCCTGTCAGCACTGTTGCCTTTTATGTGTCAGACTAGAGACATAGAATGATGTGTTTCATGTAAAATTTTGTGCTCGATTTCATCTGAATGATTATATTTCTTACAGCAGATATGTATAACGTTAGACATAATTTCAACGCTCATATAATTAGTAATTATAAGTTATAATAAAAAATCTTATTTTAAAATACAAATATCAAAGCTAATAACTTGCAAATACTACAAAATTATGAAAAAAAAGCTTTCAGTAAAAACAAGATATTAAAGAGAGTTAAAATTTGATTTTGTATTACTTAAAGCATGCAAAGTATTGAATGTCTGAAAAAACTCACAATATTGCTGAAAATATATTACCTAATATTCAAGAATAGATATTAAACATGTAAATAATTAAAATTTTAAATTATAAAACTAGTAATTTAAAATTACATGAAATCTAACGAAAACCTACAAAGCCAATCTCAAAAGAAAGAAAGAGAGAGAGAATAATTTAAAAAAATAAATTCAAAAAGGGAGATAAAAAAAAATGTAATCCGTCTCATACTCCTGATTGAAAAAGTTATTTTAAAATACTATTACGTATATTACCCATCACACTTGAAGGAGTTGCATTATAACAAGGTTGATGTAATACCAAAATGAGGAGAAATTCTAATTCAAAAGAATAGTTCAGTCAAAGAAAAAAAAAGTTTAAACATAGTGAAAAAATTCATTTAAACCAAAGTAAAGTAATTCATCAAAAATTATATATTTAATTAAATAAATAATTCAATAATTCAAATTTATACATTTAGCTAAATAAATTTAACTTAAAAAAAAGTTATAAATATTTTACTTCGTTAACAGCACAAGTGAGTGGTAAAACCGTTTTTCCTATGTGGCAGGATAATATTTTTTTTTATTATTTAGAATGTTTTTCGCCATCAAACATTTTTGATTGAATGATTGATTATACAAAACTAAAAAGTATGTACTTAAATTATCTTATCTTACAAATTTTAATGTTTTTGAAAAACATTTTTACCCAGAAAAAATAATGATAAAATAATTTTTAAAAATGTTTTCCAGTGATAAATAAAAATTCTTAAAGTAATTAAAATTCAAAATATCGTAAAAAAATAGATCTAAGAATATATCACCATCTGATGGCAAAATTTTAATTAAAATTACCTTTTGAAAATTGTGGACAAAATCAAGATTTATGATTAAATACAATATTTAGTACCAACCACTGACTAAATTATTACTTCTAATAATAAAATTAATAATAATATTTCTAAAAATGGGATCATATAAACAGATATTTCAGAAACATACCTTATTAATACGAAATTTAAACCTGTGTGAGCATTACTTGTCTTAAATATTACTAATAATCCTATTATCTATATTTTTCAATTATATGTCTAAATCTGTTTCACATGCATAATCATTAGTTCGAATTAAACTTAAATATATAGGATTAAGAAATATGTTAGAATCATCTTCAGAAGGCTTATTAAAACTCAAAACAAGTAGATTACCGAAATCCGAAATAAATCCATAAATAATAAATTTAACTCAATCACTGTGATTAAGTTCATAATAATGTAATTAAATATTCGTCAAACTAGTACTCATAGGTCTAACTCGTGGAATAACCTTTGTACAAATTTCTTTTCATTAGATTTTATATATTTCTTTCTAATTACAACATTAAATAAATGTTGAAAAAAATCAAACGATATAAATTCATTAATGTTATAATTTTTATAAATTATTAATAGTTCCTTTAGTCCTTAATCTACACAGATCGCTGTAAAGATACATATAAATCATAGCTATATCTATTTTATTCTTAATTAAGTCTAAGCTGTATTTAATGATAGTAGCTTTATTAAATTTATCAATAATATCTTGTAATTTATTTTACAAATAATTTGCCGGCTTTGTAATGTAAGTATTATATCCATTAATAATAGTTCTAAATTAAATTGGGATTTTTTTTATGAGACTTTGGAGAAATAAGGATCTGAGGAAATTAAATTTTATTTATTTGTTATCCTATTTTCTTACATATAGTTGTAATTGCATTCACAAAAAATATTTTCCAGATCAATAAAATTATTTTCTTGACTAAGTAATATTCACTTTTAGATGTTTATTAATAAGTAAAAGTAGTATTAATTGCAAATAATTGCATAATTACTTAGAGCGTTGTCAATATAACAAATAATGTTTTTTTTGTAAATCTGTAATTTGTTATTTAATATCATGTATTTTAATCCCTTCTTTAGTCTTGAAACATACCATTAATATTTTTATAAATGTAGCACTAATACTCAATGAATGCTTCAATAAGTAATCTGTATTTAATAGCAAGATGCATATTGAAATTATTAATATTGTCAAAACTCCTTCTGTTCATGAATTCGTTACAATGAAAGATCATAATCTCATGAAACCTCTATCCCATATATATATATATATATACAGTATTACCTTCTGTAAGGGACACCCCTATTTAAAGGACACTGAAACAAAGTTACAAAAATAAGGTAGAAGTAGAGAAATAAATAAAAATAGAAAAACTCTTTGTTACTAACATTTGATGTTTCAAAGGCAAATTTGCGATCAGTGAAAAATAGTTTTGTGACAAGGTAATAAAAAATTAACCCGGTCTTTTGAAAACTGTTTCTATTTGGGGAATAGAGAACAATACACTGGAAAAAATCAAGTGAAATTTGAAAATATTACCCATGCATAAAATTATAAATCTAGCTATTCTAACGACAGTTCTAAGTAGGGGGAAGAAACCAGTGTTAGCAAGCTATAACGTAATCCAAAATAAGGACTACAGGCCTTTTAAGAAAGAAAGCTTTGAAATTTTTGTTTTGAGGGCCCTCAGTGGAAATACTACTGTTGAAAATGAATTGGTTGAACTAGCCAAAAATCAGAGACAAATGCTAGAATATTTAGAAATATATGAAACCTTGTGTACTGAAGACACCAATGGCATCAATGACGACATAAAGTCTTTTATAGAATATA
>BMAW01127733.1:24673-74026 GCA_019974015.1 Nephila pilipes | reverse complement strand
ATGCCAAAACTCTTACTCCCCCAAAGTAGTTCTGCATTCTTCTGAACTTAAAAATCCTAGGAACTTGAAAACAATTTTCTAAGCGAATATTTCGGAATTCGTAAACACCTCTTTCAAGGATTACATTTTATTACCACGTTAACATTAATAAATGTCGCAAACAGCATAAATGTGATATTTTTTCTCACAAAATTCTGAAAATTGTATCATACTTAAATTTAGATCTAACGAATAGATCCAATCTAGATAAGTCTATTTATTACGGATTTTACGACACATAAACTCATTTCCTTTTGTTGTCAACAGCAGATATTTAATATTCTTTCACAGCACACAACTTGTCAAAATGATTAAATGAAAATTTTGGTTTCTTTGTGCGGCTTACACTGCTTTTACCGGCGGCTGACAGTAATTTATTTCCCGCTAAAGATAGCGATTACTGACGCTGATAAACGACTTGGAGCGGTGTTTTCACTAAACAGTTGTTTATGGATTTGAATACGGAAATATTTTTAAAAATATTAGTAATTAATCTGTTAAATTTAAAATATTGTATATAATTATATTAGTTGTACTATTAATAATAATATTTTATTAATAATTATAATGATATTAATCATATTTTTACCAATCACATTAACATTTATTACATATTAATATTTACATTATTAGTATTTACTATATTATTAGCAATTATTATATATACATATAACATTAAGCATTAATACTTTAAAATGGCCTTGACAGTATTTCCAGACGATTTACTTATTTCAGAAAAGCATGGAGGGGGGCGGTAATGAAAAGGGAGACTTTTTTAGAACGGCGAAAGTCATAGTTGTGGAACGCGTGGTTGTAAAAGTTCATGTAACTGCATCAGGATCCGCCAAACAATAGAAGTAACAAAGGGACTGTTCTTTACGAGATACAGCTAGAAACTTTCTGGGCATAGTACCATCAGCGCCTTCAAAGCAAAATGAATAGAGAAAATGTGTTGTTTGTTCAAGAAAATGAATTCGCCATGAATTCCGTTGTCAATGCATTAAATGTGATGTCTGTTTATACTCATATTTCAGGTTGGCTTACACTTATATGTCCAACCATGTTTCAGATTATATCACAACTAAGCTGAAAGAATATTTTTATTATACATTTACTCTATAACAATAATTATTATTATTATTTTGTGAAAGTAAACAGTTTTTAGATTGAAAAGCGTTCCTTTTCTGTTCCCACAATAAACCAAATAACTCTGTGTGCCTGTGTGAAAAGCACAGCCACGAGGTATATAATCTTATAAAACAAAACATAAAATCTTATAAAAATCAATAAAAAATCTTATAAAAATCAATAAAAAATCTTATAAAAAATCAAATATAAAAATCATATAAAAATCAATAAAACATTTGTCTCTTTGGTAAAGTTTTCAGTTTTCTTGGAAAAATAAAGTTGAATATATAACAGAAATGGAAAGAGGGAACGTAATTGTGATTGCTTATTAACGTCGCACTAAGAAGCAACACGAGGGCTATCGGAGATGGACCCGTAATTTTAAGCCTATGTCAAGAGACGTGGACGACATCTGAGTTGGCACCTCTGTCTCCTAACTTCTACATCACGCCAACGGGATGACTAGGGCCCTCGACCATATTTAACGTGCATCGTGTCCTCTGTATGGTTTTCCTATGTCCTCTGTACCCATGATCCAAAAAAGCAGCGCCAGTCGTAAGTCCGTGAGCATAACACCACTAGTCCATTGTCCTCTAGGAAATTCGTATTCAAGAATTAAAATAATTTTTGAATAATTAACTTGTAGTATTATATTCAAGTAACATCTTACATTTCAATATGAAAAACGTTCGCTATTAATTATGTTACAAAGGGAACTGTTTATGTATCCTAAATTTTATAAATAAGCAAAAAGCGAAAAAAATGTAAAATTTCCTTTCACAGAAGTTGAAATTGTATTACTTACGTATATACTGTATCGTATTGAATTCCAGAAAAGCCCAATTTATTCCGATAAGGAAAATATTTATTAACAAGGAGTAAAATTTTAAGAGACCTCCCTAATTTCACGGGTAGTTAAGGCTGTGAATATTCTAAGTTGTTAAGTTTAGGAAACAACTATTCAGCATCATTAGTCTTTTTTCTCTTTATGTTATCAGACTATCTTGTCCCGTCATCAAATTAATGGATTAAAAATATTTTCTCGCCTTTTAAGGCTCCTATCTACAACAATTTTGAATTCAATGTGAAAATGTTCATCCTCCTCATATCTAGACTCATATTTATTTGAATGCAATACATAACATCTTAAAGAGTAAAAAAGTTCTGGAGTTTTCTGTAGAATATATTACATTTTCTCCCCAATTTTCTCAAAGATATTTTTAAACACTGGAAAAACCGCATATGATTTATTACAATACACATGAAAATAATTTTCAAAATCAGAGACGAAATATAGATCCTCAGAATTCTTCATAACTTTTTCTTCTTTCAGGAGTACGTTATTTCTTTCAAATAAGTATAATATTTTGGGTTTGAGGAGGAGAGTGTAATTACCACAGGATTAGTATTGCGTTTACGAAATCCAAATGGCTGATAGACTGGAACCTTCATACAAGAACTTTCAGTTAAAGAATTGTCTTCCTTAAAACAGTCGTTTGTTGGATGAATTTTAGTATTTCCTTATAAATTGTTTGATATGGAGGCATATTTTATTAGTTTAAGTGGATTGTTTGCTGTAACTGTGGCAGTAACCAATTTATGGGACAGAATTTAAGGAAAATAATTAAAGCTCTTAAATGTTGTCATTAAATGATTTATGTTTCAGCTTTATACTGATAGATTCGTTTCTTCGTATTTTGTTAGGTTTGTAGAGTACTATAGATAAGTGGAAATTTCATTTTAACCTATTAAAAGTACAAGTGAAAGGAGTGATTTTGAAAACTCGTATCGTAAAAAGTGTAAATGATCTTACTCATGAATAGCAAAACACAAATCAAAAGAATATATTTAAAAATTTGAAATTTTTCTAATTTGTGTATATAATTATAAGTTCTGAGTTTCACAATTTCCCTCATTATTTAATTTAAATACGCAAATGCATATTACATTAAATAAAATGTATTAAATAGCTCGAAAAGTTATTCAACGATCAGAGTTCCAAAATGTTTCAGGACCGAGAACATTTGAATTATGAATTTTTTTTCGTTTAGGTTGAGTTTTGTCTTGCGGTATGCATCTATAATTTCTGTTTGGGTTCCTACAGTAAATGATGTATTTAATAAGTTAATATACAAATTCTTATTTTAAAAAGGAGTATTGGGAACATAAATACTGAAAAATTATTCTATAAGCATTAAAATCAATATTACTCACAAAATGGGTTTAATACTCATCACTCAAATAAACTCAAATACAGAAAAATCTTTATTTTACAGGTCACAGTAACCTAGCTACAGGCTCTCAGCCTACAGTTTTTGTTGGATTGAGGGTTCGAACCCTGATGCCACTAAAACCCGCAGCATAGCGGGGCTGATGCATGTTAAATCTGTCGTCGGCATTGCGTGGAAATTTCAATAGGGAGGTTTCAGCTCAGGTGTTGCCCTCGTCACCAATAGGTTTCATGTTGCTTCTATTGCGACGTTAATAAAAACAATCTCAAATCTTTCTCAAACATGAAAAATATTACAAGAATGCCAGTGTAAATTTTCATAGAACAAAAAAATAATCGTGGTAATAATATTATTTTGTTCAGTTTTAGAATTGAAAACGACTTAATTGTAAAAAGAAATTACTTATCATTAATAATAATTTCTATCATTTATGCTGTAAATTAACCCATTGGCTTTCTAATATTTTCGCCCCATATTCGATCTTACATTTACTATTTAATTTTAAGAGAATTGGAAAATTTAAAAAAAAAATTGGAATTATAATAATTAGAAAGAAGAAATCTAAATTTCTCCTCAGAGAGTTATTTCTCATGGTACGTTTTTTTTTTACTACTGCGTAGTTGCTGTTGAAATAAACTGAATGTAATACACTCTTCAATTTATCTATTTCTCAACTTTCTAATGGTCTTTAATATCTTGTCATCTATTAACGGAAAGAAGAAAACACTAAGAAGAAGCTACAGCCCCCTTATCTGTCTTACATATGGCAATATACGACCTGCTGCCATCCGTCTGAGTAAGCCGATAGGTTAAATGATCTCATTTCGAAATTTGCTTAGCTTGGATATCGAATAAAATAAAATAAATATCATATTACTGTTCTTTTTCGTTAATATCCATTACAAGTATTGAATTTATCGAATAATTTTAATGGATCTTAGAGTGTTCTCTCCCTTACATCTTTGATAACTAACGTTAAAAACGTCCATAGGAAGCCTTCTAGACTATTTCATCACTAAACCAATCACAGAATGTTTTTCTCCAGTGTTGCCGGGTTTTTTTTCTCCATTGCAGATATGAAGTTTCCTTTTTGTTCGAGTTTTTTCCTCTAACACCATTATATAAATGACTCATTTAAAAAAATAATATCTTGGATTATTTCTCTAACATAATAATTTTGAAACTAATAATTAACTAAGGTTTTAAATAATGATTTTTTTTTAAAAAAAAAAAAGAAGAAGAAGAAGACAACGAAAGCGTTTGAAGTTATTGTTCCGAACATCCAAAAATAATATTGCTTGGTAAGTTTTTTTTATAAAGGGGTGAATAAAACTTAAGCTGTGAATATTTTGATAATTTAGAAGCAATAAAACAATTTTAAATTAAACATAACATTAATTTCGTGGAGAGTTTTGTGGTTTAATGGTTTAGTATTTTAGTGGTTTTATTGCAGCTTTATATGAATCGAAATTAACAGCTATTATATATGTGATTAATATTGTTTGCAATGGGTATAAAAAAAAGTGAAAAACAATGAGTATTAATTATTCAGAAGTATTTAGGGCACATAACAAATTGTTAAAAACCTTCCGATCCTATGGAGTACGTACATTTTTTGTCCCCTTTAAAATTATTTACCCTGGCCTTCTTTCAACAAACTCTAAATTAACAAATCTATCTAACTAAACTCCAAACAAACATAAAGGGGGGGGGAGATTTAGCATCGATCTTAATTCTCACGATTTAATACTTCTTTCACGTTCAAGAAATCAAACTGGTTTTTTTTTAAATTCATTTATTTATTCTGCTACATACTAGAACCGAGAAGACAATCAGTTACTCAATAAAACAAGAGCAGCGTTAAAAAACAATGCTGTTGTAGAAGTTGTTGAAGTAATGCCAGACTTTTGTAAGTCTAAATACGCAAAACTATTCAAAACTTTTTTCGAAACACGAATTCCAACATTTTTTGCGCTGATGAAAACTCTAAAGATGCTGTAACATGTTATTTTCTTTTGAAAAAGGCAGAAAGGAAAACTCAACAAAAACCCAGTGAACGAGACTCTTTATTTACTTTAAAAGAGACGGAATAAGACAAAAAATCACGTACAAGAATACAGAAACGTAACGATAAACGTGTTACACAAAGTAATCGGGACAACATTTCGAAAGTACACCGAGGAAAAGA
The DNA here is from genome assembly GCA_019974015.1 of Nephila pilipes. Classification (NCBI taxonomy): domain Eukaryota; kingdom Metazoa; phylum Arthropoda; class Arachnida; order Araneae; family Nephilidae; genus Nephila; species Nephila pilipes. The sequence continues at coordinate 68,440 of BMAW01127733.1, read as the reverse complement.
AACGAAACGAGCAACATTCTTATTCTTCACAATAAATGACGTTAGAAACATATAGAGCTTAACAACATAAAACGAAGAAATTGCTTCAAAAAATATGGAAATACGATAAATATTGAGTGATACAAAACAAGCTTATTTCAAAGAATCTATTCATGGATGATTCCTACTAAAAATAACAATTTCTTTGAAATTTAATAATTATCTTTCTATCTAACTATCTTTCTTTTTATTGATTTTACTTCCACTTCTGATTTATAGCCTTCTTAACAAATAACTAAATCCCTTAACATTCACTCATTACTCAAGTTATAGCCTTAATTTAGCCACAGAGATCTTCTCGCTGGAATGTTTCTCCCTCACAGAGGTGTGTGGAAGCAAACATCTCACACACTCGTTCCTACAAAGGCGCTCTCTGCAAGTGGATGATAACAGTATTTTGCTCCGCGTCTATAATGCTCCACGTTAAAACTTTAATTTTCTGATTTAGTTTTTATGAAACCAAAGGAAAGTTCATCATGGGTGACCAAACTTTTGAAAACCATGCTCCAATTTTTTTGACCGACGATTTTAGATGTGCCATTTAACTCGAGCACTTTTTATATCTTTTTACGTTCATAGTTAGGGATTAGTAAATAAAGATAAGGGTAGGATCTGTTTGTCTTAGGGAAAGAAAAGGAATAACTTAATCACACATTTAAATTAATTAATTTTCTCCACTTACATGAAGCATCAATCTACAATATTCAAAACTGATATCTTCTATATGAAATTGAACGCTTCATTATGATGCTATAGCTGCCAGAGAGTCTCATTTGGTGAAGATAACTCTGGACCACAGTTGTGGTGACTGAGGGCGAAATTAGCTTGGAAGGGAATTTGTCTCTTCTCTCTGCTTATCTGAAGGAGTCCTGGATTATGTTTAATAATCTTTTTAATAAATCTATGTTTATATAGACATAATTAATTTTTCAAAAACAATACGAAAGACATTATTATAGAACATAAAATTCCAACACATTGAATCTTCTCAACTCACTTTATTATATATATTTCGTCTTCTTCTGATTTCGTCCTTTTACTGAGTCACATATTCTTTTTTCAACTCAGACCTAAGAACAAATTTCCTTTTTTGCTTTTATCTGAAAATGATGCAATGTTTTATATGTTTATTAAGATCGTGTATTCTATTGAGCGAAAAAAACTTTCACAAACAAAGCAAAACCATTTTTCTAATGAAATTACAATTAAAAAAATGACTCGTTTTTCCCACTGCTCATTAAATTAACGCCTATTATCTTTCTCTGAGTTTTGTTTGGTGTTTTTATTTCGCATTGTAATGGATAAAATGTATTTAAAGACTTAAGAAAGTACAAATTTCTAACAAATGTAAAAAAAAGAACAAATTAGATTACAATTACATACATTGTATCACGCAAAATTTAAAAAAACGCTCGCACAAAACGCTCTCGAAATTAATCTGCTTCAAAACTAGACACCATGATGGTCCCCGTCTGACACCAGAACTGACTTGAGCGTCACATGCAATCATCCAATGCACCAGGTTCGGTAAAAGCGCCATGGTTTGGCCACCCCTGTTCTACATAGTTCATACTTGACCTCAACCGAATATGGGTGCATTTTGATTGCATAAATTTGCTGTCTCTAGTATTCTATTGGTGATTATCTCTGTAGAGGCTCTGGACTGTTGCCTATTAATCTAATTTCGATGATGAGTAGAATATTTACATATATATGCAAAACAAATTTATTGATGAACAACAACATGGAGTTTACCATCAAAAGATATAATGGTACCTTAATATTTTTCCGTGTTCATGCTGTTCAGTTCTAATGATTCAAACGTTAAAGACTCACTTCCGGCAAATGATAAGAAAAGTTTTCTCGTATTTCCATTCCCGCCAAAAATGCAAGTTCCCCTTATGGAGTTCGTTTAATTGATAAAAATGACCGGTGGACCGGGGTCTTAATAGCTCTGTTATTCCATTTGAAGATAAAAAAATAATTCAGAGTTATATTTGGAGAATAACAAACTTATAAGAAATCGAATAAATTTATCTAGAAAGTCGTGTATCCTGCAATTTTAAAATAAATAAGAAACTGAATTTACACAATGCATGTGGTAAAAGATAATTCTAAGTTCATGACAGAAAACTAGTACATCATTTTTCATCTACGGAATTTTAAGAAATTATTTTAGTTATAAATGCAAAATTATAAACAACAAAGCTTGGAAAACTTATGAAAAGAGTTACTGTTAAACATAAAGTTAAAAGTTCTAACTTCGGAATTGCAAATCGAGAAAGCAATACTTTCATCGGTAATTGCAGTAAACTGAGGAAAAGTTGTTCGATCGATATTGTTAAAACACTAGTCACGAAATTTATCGCTTGCGTTATTACTAAGGTAGAAAAAATTAAGTCCCTGTTAGTTGACAAACCAACTGGAACAGTAAAATGTCCACAATAATTTATTTTTACCGGTAGAAAAATAGTTGTATAACAGGGCACATAAAAGACATAAATTTTGGTAATTGAGAGATCGCAGTGGTATGTCGTTTTAGAGTAGAATATTTATTTAACTAGAAAACATAAGTGAAATCATTTGTAGCATCGTAATGTTTTACTTCTTATAAAATTGTTAACATTAAAAATTATATTTCTTTTAAATATTTAGATGGATTGAAAAGATTTTTAGCTACTGATTAAAATGATATTTGAATTTACATGCAAAACTAAGGTGCAAATTAACTAAAAATCAAGTTAAATTATGCAGATTCTTAAACCGTAAAATCATCATTTTGAACGCGTGATATTAAAAATATTTGATATGCTTAGTGAGGAATAAATACGCAAAACACTTTTAATATTGTATTGAACTCGATTTTTAAGGTATTCCCCACTTCACATAGTGAATCATGTATCAAAAGTAAAATTACCTAAATTATCCGCATTTTAGATAACTTATTGGTTAAATATTATTGAAATTTTTATGAGATTAAATTTGTGGTTGAGAGAGAAAGATAGAAAATACTGCACAAAGTAGATGAATTAATATGACTTCGACTTAGTGGCTGACGGCATTCAAATCAAACTTCTTGCTCAAGTCCTGATTCCATTTCAATGAGGAATGGTGGGTAATTCTAAGCGTTAAGGGGAGCAGAGATTTAAACCTTTGGGGACACATTTATTTGAAAATTATTTTGCACTTGGAGCATATTATTCAGGTAATCTACAATATTTCTAATATTCCTTATTTTATCATCTTTCTTGGTTTTTTATTATCCGTAAAATGCACAAAATTTGAAGTATCGAAAAACCTATTACGTTTTTGCAAAAACTGGAGTACTTATAATTTGCCTTTTTGACCAATACATTTCCAACTTTGCTTTCTTTACTTAAGACATCAAGATACACAAAGCAATATATGCTTTTATTTCGTCAGAATTTACAGGAAACCACCTTTCATTTCTTTTTTTCTAAAACTATCTATTTCTATTATTTGTCTGGCATACCTGTTTGTCTCTTCTACTATGAAATTCCAAAAATCTTCCTTTAGAATTACATTTAAAACATCTAAAGCCTTAGGATTATCACCTAGCCTTTTCAGGCACAAAGTATTGATTCCAGGTACTTCAGAAAATCGTTTTACATCAGATGCATTTTCTTTTTCTTTCCAAAGCCATTCATCTAATTTTTCTTGAGAAGATTCGCTATCACATCACTACTTGATAAGCGTCTTGTACGTCTTTTACGTCTTGGAATAGTTTCACTGCCATTATTACTTTCTACATCCCTATATTCTTCATCATTTTTATTTTGAAATTCCCCCTTATCGCTAAAAGGATCAATATAAAATTCTTCATCACATACAAGATCACTACTTTCATTAAAACTGCCGCTATCACTTTGATAAAATGTATTCTCTATTTCTGTCATTATGGGGTCGTGTGTCCCAAACAAGGTTCACCAAACAACTGAAATTATTTGTTCTATTACAACAGATACGTATGCATTACTTTGAAATAAATCATAATGAACTAATTAAATCTCGCTCAGTTTCAATTGATGTATCAGAACATCATGTGCGTCTTTGCCCAAACAAATGCATGACGTACTTATACATCAAAAGCAGCCAAATGCTTAAACTCCTCCTGGGGTGTGATAGGGAAGTAATAATAGAGAAAGAAACCAGCTATCATCAGCCATCTTCTTCAATTTTCTATGAGTCCAAATCACGAGATCATTCACCAATAGTCCTTTTGTTCCCCTGGAACAACGTTAATTCGAAATGTACTTCAGTAGTGTAGTACCATCCCCATTCACGCGCCGTGTGTGTAATAACACAAATATTTCCTCCAAATGAGATTATTGAGGGTATTTAACCAATATTAACCAAACAGGTCCGAATCCTTAGTGTAACTTCAACTGAGGGTCCGACTTCGATATCCCTTTCAAATCCTCATTATCATTTGTATATATCCCTTAATTCATCACAGACACGATTCCGAACTTTTTATTGATAATTTCAGCTCACCTCTCTCGCCCCCCCCCCCCAGCTCTAGTGTTTAATTCTTCTCTGCCTCTAAATGCATATTCTAGCTCCAATTCACGACTATTCAAATCTACATAAGTCACGTTTCATTTGTTGGTAAAGAAATTCCATTCAAACAACATATTAAAAGGTTAGTTGGAGAAAAAAGTGCCACAGAATGCCGCTATCAGCTTTACAAAATACAAATTGAAACGCTTTAAGTTCCATTTAAATTCTGTCGCAATAAATGATGATACAAGTTTATAAATATCTATGCTTAATCGTTTCTTTTAATGTATGGAAAATTTTCAAAATTTAAGACCAAAATATGCTGGGGAAAATGGAATACAGAATTTAAGACTCCTTGTTTTTTGAGACATGTTTTATAGATACTAGTAGATTTTTTTTAGTGTTCCTAATAATGAATCTATAATCATTTTATAGAACTGTACAAGTAGTTTTTTAATCAAGAAGAGTTTTTCCTCCTTAGTTTAATGTTGCAAATATTTTATGATATATTTGCAGTTAGGTTCTATTTTCTTAAAAGTATTCCTAAATTATACGAAATATTTTCCTCCTCGTATATAAAACAATACACAAAATATAGTGAACCAGCATTTTTATTTATATTACTATATATTTTCTTTTAATAAATCATATAACTTTATAATTTGGAAATGTCAGTTACTTTTTTCCATATAAAAATTATTTCTTAAAATTTAGGTATTTCTTAGAGAAAAATATTTTGGTTCAGTATATGTATAGGTATTCTTTATAGAAGCAGAAAAAAAATTGGATTCTTTTGGTGCGATAGTATTTTTTAACTGCACCAAGATGCAAATATATTTCAAAAATCTTGTCCATATTCAACTAAGAGGCGTAAAACTCTTTTGATTAAAAAATTATTATTATAGTTCTACAAAACAGTATTAAACACACAAAAAAACTCTTTAGCTCTACTAATAATTTCAAAAGTTATAAGTCATAAAAAACAAGGTGTCATAAATATGGTATTTTACTATTGCTCCAAATTCCTGATACCCTTAACATTACTCAGATGGAAACATACGTTGTTATTTAAATTTAATTATTTTGATTGCAACTGTCTATTTATGTGGAAGTCAATTATATGGAGAGAAGTTATTTCCATACAAATAAGCAGAATGCATTCTAAAATCTATCTTGAAGGATTGTTCCACCGATACAATCTACAACGTTCCCTGCCCTGTCTGATGAAATCTAATCTGCACCGACCACAATGCGATTAGCTTCGACTCGTAAACATCATTATCGATTCCAATGTTTATCCATACTCAAGTAAAATCTGGCGTCATTCGTCGTTGTCCATTTCTGGACGATGATGGATCTAAATGGAAATGAGTACATAGAAATCCATTGTACAATCCTTCCAATCTCTGTTCTCAAATATACGTTGTTTAATAATTTTAGATGTTATAATATACACTCTGGTTAGCGTGAAAGTAAACTTCAGATTTATGCAAACGCTTATATATATTGAGTGAAACTAAAGCACATTATTCTATAGTACATTTTGTATAATTCAATTTTCTCTCGTATTACGAATTTTGAATTTGTTTCGTAAATTAGTTACAAATATTTCGAAAATTATTTACCTATATTTCGGAAATTATTTATGTATCGTGTTCTGTTTTTTCATACCAATGTTAGAGTTTATGTAGATATACAAAATATTTTCTCTGCACAAGCACTGACAAATAGAACTATCTCTCCTGGAAAGTTTTTTTTTAAAAAAATATATTATTTTTCCATTTCATGCATGTAATACTATTACAAGCTTTCCATTTTGTTTTACATTTCTTTTTTTATTCTTCTAGCTTCGTTTTATATTATTCAGCCTTCTTCAGCTTCAAATTTTGATAATTCTTTTAAGAAAAAAAAAGTTGAAATACCGGCACAAACAATTTATTTCATGAAGTCACCCCATTTCCAGATGAAAACTAACCTGTGTCTTATCTAATAATGCAATGTACGAAAATAATTCTTAAAATATCTGTATTTGAATACAGATTGCAAATTTGTTGTTTTTTTTCTATTCCATGCTTCCATCTGTTAAAGAGTGCAAAAACAAATTCAACAATGATTCATAGGTTAGTCCTGATTGGTACCACAACGAGTGGTCGCCGTCATCATTTTGCATCGAGTAAGCGTCGATGAGACCCGAATTCATCATTATGCATCTGAAGCCAAGAAATTATCGAAGCGATGGGCGCTCCCGATGCTTCAGCTTCAAAGAAGGCGAAGATAGTCGCATTGGCAGGGAAAATCTTAGAAACGATTTTTTAAGGTGAGATTTGAGTCATACTCGTGGACTACTCAAAAAAATTAAAAATAATGGCTGAACAATACTACAGTGAGGTACCAAATTTCCATTATGTTTCAAACCGTCCTCCTAAACAGCTATTTTCTATGAGAAATTATGATATATATTTCTAAAGATTTTGTGAGTTCCGAAGTTTTATTGAGATATTAGAAACCCGATTTACTGTTCAAAATCCGATACTTATTTACCTATTTGTAGAAATGAGTGGTTTTGTGTAAACGAGTTTAATAAACGCTACATTTGCGCGTGTGTATATTAAAAATGAAAAGTACCCAGTGTAGATTTATAGTGTAGTAACTAATTGATTTCAATCTATTTTTACATGTATGGAATATTATATCAAAAATTTATCCTGCTTATGAAGAAAATTCTAATCATATAAGTTTATCATAAATATTACAGTTTCTTGCGCATCTTCACCTTTCCTAGAACTGGATTGATTATTAAATTTCGATATCACACTGTTCTTGACTAAATACTCAATAGATTTACATTTTTCACTATTCAGACTATTTTACAGTTTTTAATTACATTTATTTTTTGTTTGTCTAGTTTATCTTTTTCGGTCATTAATCATTTTCATGATAAATAAACTACGATATCCCATTATCCATTATCGATGAATCAATATTTCAAATGATGTATTTAACTATTGATATGAATGAGTTTTAAAAGTGTTATGAGTCTATTTTAATATGAGTCCGTCAGCTGTTAATGAAATTCTCTGTATTTTAGAATACTTGTTTTTGTATCATAAACTTATTTAAGAAGCCGATGTGATTCTTAAAATAAAAAAACGGGAATAGGGATAAAAAGATTATTTTTGTGTAATTCTATTATACATTAGGCAACACGTAAATACCATTCGAGTAGTTATAAGAAGTTAATTATAACTAACTTGTTTATAATTTTGTGAGAAGATTAACATAAAACTCTTTATTTTATTTTTACTTTAAGTCAACAATAATCAAATTGCTCGCAAGATACATTTAATTTTTAAAAAAATTATCGTTTGCTTTCGCTTTATTATTTTAGCTGAATATTATTACTGCTTTAATAATTTATCGTTTGCTGTAATTTTTTGAATATTTTAACAGAATATTATTCTCCGCTTTAATAAAGTATTGTTTGTTTTCAATTAAATATATGAACTAAATATTATTGTCCTCTTTAATATTTTATCACTTACTTTAATTGTAAAATTCAAATGCTAATTTGATTTTTATCACGTAATCATTAACTTTTATTTTTGTTCTTGTTGTCTGAAACTGGCATTATTTTTTTTATTCTTCAGAATCATATTGTGTGAGTCTAACGACAAGGTCATTGCATAACCGAAAGAGTTTCGAGAAAGCAGTCGTATTATCTTATAAAATTTAAGTAAGGAAAAAAATTATTTTTGATGGGTAGTGATTCTATAAAGCTAGATACCTGTAAAGCTGCAGAACATTTCTAGGAATTCAATACGTTACTTATAAGTATTTTCAATCAGAGTTCTGTGTATCCTGGGGAATTAAAATTTCAAAAAAAAACAATAAAATCAAATTGTGCAAACGTTTTTATGATTATTTTTTAAGTTCAAGTAAAACTCATAAAGAATCAAAAATCATTTAGAAATTATTGACGATGAAGTTAATTATAATTAACTTGTTACGTAAAGTTAAAATAAGTTCATTATCCAATTAATAAGCAAAAGTAGTAAATAGATTATTTTTAAAATTAAACTTAGGTACTGAGTTCAAAGTTATCAACTTTTAACAATAAAGATTTTAATAAAAAAATAAACTTAGGGGGAAACTTAAATTTTCTTTAAATTATGAAATCCATACACTGTATTTCATACCGCACACTTAAAGAAAAATTCCAGACTTTAGTTTTATTTGAGTTCTTTCGAGTCGAAATTCGAATCTTTCTCAGAAAAACCGATATTTTTTCATCGATTTTAAAAAAAGAAGAATGATGCTGAGAAGTAAGACCAGGTACTTGATGCCTTGAATAAAATTCAGGGAGAGATAGAGTCAGAAAAAACAGTAATTATACCATTTCTGGAATAATTGATGTATTCGAGATAAGTTCGAAATTCTTGCGCTGTAATTTTCCTAGAGTAGTTCGTTAAACATATGTTTAAATTTTTTTCGCCATTTTTTAAGTAAAGAATTCACAGCTTCTCTTGTTTGTAACACATTGCCAAAAGCACAAAGTACTATTTCTTAAAGATTTCATCTCATAATAAAGATTAAAGCTTAAATACTTATCTATTGTCACTGTTAGAATTAAATAATATTTTAAATGTCTTAAGCTACGAAACCCTTATTTATATTATAAACGATGTTATTATAAGTAACTAATTTTATTGTTATATTTTAATGTCATGTAATTTAAATTTGAGTACAAATGCATTTGAATTTATACCCAAAAAAAACATGTCAAAAAAAGGTCATTTTTACTGTGCACTAATATGTTGTTTTGAAAAATGGCACCAAGAAAAACGCGGAGTATAAAATAAAGGACATATTGTGTTAGGTACAAACGTTTATAATAATTACATTTAGTTTGCTTAAGCTATATTTACATTGCTAAGATGTATTCCATTTAATAGTTTATTGTCTGCTTTTATTTTAGTATCAGAACAAAATATTATTATCTAATTTAATAATTAATCGTTTGCTCTTATTTTTAATATTTAATTTCATAATTGATTTTTATGGTAGAATCGTCTGTTCTCATTCTTTTTGTTGTTCAGTTTGGCAGCGTTTTTTTACTTTAGAAAGTTTTGTTTGTGAAAATAAAATTGCATCAGGAATTTGAAGAAGGTATTTTCTTTCCTCGATAGTAATTGCTTCTGTGAAACCTGTGTTCGGAAATACGTTTACTTAACACTAATTAATTTACATTTGGAATAATTCTACTTTTCCGAGAACTTAACAGAAAAGAAAAACAAAACGTTAGCACATGTTAAAATGCAATTAGCAGAGTCAATTTTTATTTTTTCCCCCTAAAACTCATATCACTTATTCATTTGACCAATCAAATGCATGTGCTTAAGTTCCATAAACATCTTATTCGCTCGCATGCAACTCCTTTTATTTCTTTTTAAGCTGTCGAAAACAGGTTTGAATGTTTTTAAAAACGCTATATAAATAAAAGATAACGTTTAAAAAATTTCAATTTAATTTTCTTAAGACGAGCTAAGGAAATGAAATTTATAAGTGAAAATAAAATGATAAAACCTTAAAATCATCTTTTGGAAAAAAAAAAAAACTATTTTTATTTACCACAAATCTTTTGGCTTCCTGTTTGTCTTTAACACCAGTAATAAAAAATTTATTCCTGGCGTGTTTCCCCACTTTAACAATTTAATCTATAATCGGAATTTCAAAAATACTCAAGAGATATATTTTTCAAAGTTTTTTTTTTTTTTTTTTTTTTTTTGTTCACAGTCTTTTCAACGGTATCCTAACATCTTTTCAAAGTATATAGATGTACCTGAAATATATTACGCTTAGAAGTTAAACGTGATTTTATTTGATTTAGAAAGATAAAGTTTCTAAACTTCTTATCCATCCATAATTCATAAGGTCCTAAGGTTTATAAAACAGAATCTATGTACATAAAAACACCAAATTCCTTATAAAAGTTTAAAAACACATTTTTTTCTCCAGTTCATGAGGTCATTACATCATAAGCTATGTGTTCATTTTATTTTTTTCTAATCGGATTATTTTTTTCTGTGAGTAGATAAAAAAAGTTTCGGAGAATATGTTGATATATATGGAGATGATCGTTTATAAAAAGCACTCAAATACCGACACCATATTTTATTTACATATTATATTCGATAATATTAAACTGTCAGTTATTGAATTTATTTTAAGTAATAAAAGTGAAAGTAAATATTGTTACGATCTGTGGTGATTTCTTTCCAGATAATGTTTGCAAAATAAAAGAATTATTTCAATGAACTTTTATAAAATGTTACTTTAAAATTCGCATCATTTTTCTTCCGAGTGTTATAATTAAAGTTAGTTAATTTAAATAAATGTGTACTGAGCTTATATATCCAACATTTGTGTGGGATGATAACCATTATATTTTGTAATTAAAAAAATATTCTATTCTTTTTTCAATAGTCCATATGCGTTTCTTTTAAGTAAAGTATTTTATCAATTTATTAAGTGAAAAAAGACTCATTTTTCTTATTTTAAAAAAAACAATGATTTACACGTTTATTAATCTATAGTTTTGATGTGAATCATTTGGAATTCATCAAAGTATATAATGACCAATTAACATGGAGGCAATACAACATATTCTTAACATTATAATTTTTTGAGTAATAAGCGTTTGCATGATAAGCGTTTGCGATATCATATGATCATATTGTATCACATATTAAGCCAAACATTTAATTAAAACTTGACTTTTTAACAGAGGGCGCTTGCTGTTACTCCTGGAAATTTTAGATAAATTACTTAAGTCCAATGTTTTACTAATTATTAGTCTAATATTCTTTTTTAATTATTTATTCTATGAATTTTTAATTTTATAATAACTGTAATGAGCAAATATTTTGCTAAAAATTATAATTACATTGCTCAAACTCTACATTGTAGCAGATTGTGTTATTGTCCTATTCGTGATCTTGCGGTTGTGCAGTCCTTTATAAAATATTGCCATCGGAATCAAGCACACTTTCAATTTAATTTATTTGTTTAATTCCTTTTCTTTTATGAAGTAATAAACATAATTTTATTTAATGAAGTATGTTTAATTACTACTGAATTAAAATTATTTATCAAAAATTCTAATACCCGGTTTCAGGAAAAGTTGATATTTAACTAATTCGAAAACAGGAGAATCCGTTTTGTAACCTGAAAAGAAACATTATTCTACAGTATTTTAATAAAAACAATATATAAACAATCCTGATTTATGTAAGTGAATTAATTTTAAAAAAACTTGAGATAGTTAAAACATATGCGCCAGACCTTGACGCCGCTATTACCCAGAGAAGTCTGTCTTGAATTTGAATCAATTAATTAGTTCCTTTTCAAGAAACCTGGCATTTATATAAGTCAGACTAAGAGGTAAATATTTTACTATACTAATTAATTTATAATTTAATTTATTTTTGTTTGAGTAAACAGAGAGAGTACAATATATAATTGAACAGAAGCTGGAAGAAGACACAATTTTCAACTTCAATACATGCGTATTTAAACGACTATTTCTAAATCTAGAGTGGTTGTATATAAAATTAAATCCAGCTTCTATTAAAACCAAATTTTTCTTTTTTCCCATGACATTATTGACCGGCACTTAAATTAATTATTGCTACGTGAAAGTTTGTTCTTCTCTGCAGAGTGTCTATTATAAACTGAAAGGCAACTTTACAGACAATGTTGTGTGACCTTGACGATGAATTTGGTCACCAAATATTCCCAAGTCGTCAAATTTAGTGACAAAACTGTTCCACATTGAAAGAGAGGAGGCGTTCTTATAAGCTTTTAAGGCATTCTTTGAAGTGTTTATATATCAGCATCGTATATATCAATCAGAGTTACGCGTAATGTATGCAGATTCTATAGGATAATGCCATATTATGACTGAAATTGAAATGTTCAGTGATCGCGCGAACTTTGCATTGGTGTTATCTTTTATTTTGATGTGTTATGTGTGTATTAATTCCTCCCTGTTTAAAGGAAATATACTTTTCTTACCTGAGATTATCAAAGTAAATTTGGATTTGCTCGGAAAAGACCTTGCATTTTTTTCAATTTCGTGAACCTTTCCTAGATTTGAAAAATTATAAACCGCGTAACAATACTTAAATTTAAGATTTTTTTTTTAATTCTCTCTCTTATATCTTTGGACAGAGCGGTCTTGAAGGACACTATCTTCGGATCGCTTTCCTGTTTTTCTGATCCCTCGTAACAACACTACAATTAATTATTACCCTAGCTCCTTCGTTCGTTCAAACGGAAGAGCAGAAGATTATATTCCACTTATGCAGCGACAGTTTTTTCTCGCACAGTTGACTTTTGATGGATGTTTACTACTCTTATCCCTATAATGTTGATAGTAATTTAAATGTAATTATTGAAAATCCTTTTAATAATCACAAGTTTTAATACTTTAATTCTGATCAGAGGGTAAAATTTTTAAATAAAAGCAGTTCCAAATCAAATTCAATTTTAATTACTATTTAATATTAAGAGCAGTTATGTCTCTTTGCAGTATAAAATCTCTTGACGAAAACCCTTCACTTTCTCTTTCCAACTACCTTTGATTAGTATCTTATATACAAAAACTAGGAGATGTAGTTCCCTTAAGCTCTTTGTAAATTTTCTTAAATATTTGGAGGACATAAAAGTGAGCTACCTGGAAGAAATAAAATTGATAGAATAAAGTACTACATGATACAAAAATTAAGAGTGAATCACTTAATCATTAAAATTTTATATAATATTAATAACTTTATTTTTGACTCAATTTAAAAACATAAACATCTTTAGTTATTTCAAAACACGTATAGGCATTATTTGGAACGATTTTTAGAATTAAAGTTATTTTTATTTTATTCATAAACAACGCTATATTAAGCAAAAGAATGATATTATGGAAGGTTTTGTAATAATTATATTATTTCATTAAAGATAAGAACTTCTCTCTAAAGATGAGCGACATAATTCTGGACAATATTTCGTTAAAAGCATCTGAGTTGGACCTTTATTCTTTAAAATGTTGTTCAACAACATTTAAGGGCATTGAAATCCAGAATGTGCAAATATATTTATTGTTCTCAAATACATTCTTTGGTGGAATCCAATTTACTCACCCAACTTTTAAAAGGCTATTGTATCCACTGTGTTATCCTAATCCTACATTACAAGATTTTTATATAGAAAATTATTATATTAGTGAAATGTCTGTAAAATACATTTTACCTAATATTTTTGAATTATAAAAGAAAAAACGCAACACCCTTATAAACCAACCTTAATAACTTTTGCAATTCTCTTCGCCTCTAAACAAATCATCAACTATGATGTTAAAATATTAATTAAATAACTTAATCCACATGGTTAAGTGCTGGTCACTAATGAAACGCTGCCCTTTCTCAATAAACTAACGTTAAGAATTAAATATTAACATCTTAAGATTCTGTGATCGTACAGTGGTTCCTTAAATTAGGAGAAATTGGTAACGATCAAGGAATTAAAACTTGAGTACTCAAATAAATATGCAGACATTATGTTTGACCAAATATCACTTTATTAGAGCTAGGATCCGATTATTTACTATAAAATATCTGAACATGTTAAAACTCAGGTACCTTTCATTGAAAGGGAAGAGAACCCATGACTGAGGGTATTAAATTGCAGAGACCGGATATGGTAGCGTAGAAATTATTACCCTTTACACACACTACTCCATTTCTTAACTGAGAGGCTGAGCTCTAAGATCACCTGCCGCTAATGATACGATAGTCTGAGAGCCAAAGTACTATTCATTAATTAAATGGGAAGTGCAAGATTCTTCAAGGAGGTGACTCCCTGTAAGAGCGTGTGCGTTTGGTCATCTGTGTCCTTCGATCAGGTGCGTCACCATTTATAGTCTTCACCATCTTAACGAAAAGTTTGCCATATCAGTCTTAAATAGTTAACTTTGACTCCGCATTCCAAAGGAGAATCTAAAATTAAGTATGCAGACTTAGTGTCGAATCACTAACACAGTTACTAATAAATACTGGTGAGGAGAGACTTTTAATGCTTGAAAGAAAAATTCTTCGAATGATATTTGGTCCAGTCACTGAGAATGATAAATGAAGAATACTGTACGACCATGAAATGTATGGAAAATAATGGCAACTCGATACTACCCCATTTATTACATCTTATCGAACCAAATGCCTTGGGCATATTTTTAGATCTAAGAGCAAAGACCCCGCCAAAAAGGTGATCTTCACAAAAGCAGAAGGTATTAAAAAAAAAGAGAGAAAGACCTCGCAGAGGGGGATCAAATATCAAAACATAAAAAAATCATTTGGTGGAGGAATATACCGTATGAACAGTTGGAAAATGTTTATAGAAATAGAAGTATTCGGGGGAGAATTATAGAAACTGCCTTGACTTGTAGTTATCTGAAGTTCATTAGAAGAAGAAAGAATTAATAAAATAAATGATAAATTAAAAATAATTTTCACTATAGAATTCAGAAGAAAGAGATAATTAATAAATTAAAAATCAATTTTACAATAAGGAATTCAAATTTTGCAGAGATACATTAAAAATGGTAGTATTATAAATATATAATCTATTTCCAACTTCCTTTGAATCCAATCATTAACATAGTTTCAGAAATAATCAAGGGAAGACATTAGGATATAATAGATTAGATTACTACCATTAAACGCGATTGATAACATTTTACCTGTTTTAAACAACGTGTTTATTACATGCACAACGGTAAATAAATATTATAAGCTAAGATACAGTCCCTAAGGACTACACGATTTTCATTCCTAAGTTTTGAATATATTTTGAAATAGAGGGGGTGACAAGAAATTTTGAATTCAAGAGTTACGTAACATAAGAAAAACACACACAAATGTACAAAACTCGTGATATATTGCAATACTTCTTTTCATCTCTCTATTTAATTACTTATACTTTTCATCGAAATAAAACGTTTTTCAATTTTTTTTTTTTATGTTTTTAAAACTGAAATAATAAAATTCTTCATTCCCACCGAAAAACATTTAAAAGTATTGAACAGAAAAGGTTATTTCCTCATATATCTTACAACCTCATTCAATTTAGATTATTCAATTCTTAAAATCCTAATTATTCAAAAATTTAACAGTACAATTTCACGAATTTTGCAATAGAGTTCAAATTTAAAATAACAAATCAGATCATGGCAAAAGGTTCGAATTCTTTAAGGAGAAAACTGTCCTTTGTAGAAAACTAACTGAAGTAATTAAGTAAATTAACCACATGATGGTCATGAATGAATCCAACACGCATTCGAGTACCGCATCATCGCACAAACAAGTCACCTGGCAAATAGGATTCTAACCAAAATGTTTGCAACCGCTGCCTACTTGCATTGCAAAATGTTTCCTTAATACGCCCTGACCAGTTCAGCTCTTCCGCTAAAATTAACTTGTTCTGTTCGAGTTATAAGCGACACCTTCTCGCAAAATGTAGTTTCTTTAACAGCATGTAGAGGGCAGTACGGATACTGTGAATTATTTTGATTAATGGGGGAAATTAAAATCACAGACACATGCTTCTGCTCTAGAAATCAAAATCGAGACATATAATCACTTCTAATCACATTTAATCACAGAATATCAATCACGGCAATTCACTCCAGATCTAACATGCCAGCATCTACCGACTTATCATTATCAAGTATCCTTTTTTTCCTTTCCGTTCTGTTTCATTTATATTTCACTATTCACAATTCAATTCATTGTACTTTTTACTTTGTTCTAATTTGTCTGGATCACGTTTCGTTTGGATGGAAAGAGATTGGAATTTTACGCAATTCAAATTACAAAAAGTCACAAAAAATTACTGTTATAAATTAACAAAAATTTCGAACACCTTCCATATGAATGAAAAGACTTTTATTAAAATCTTTATGCAAAATTACTACCATCTCAATAAATATTTTGAATGTTTTACCACTACAGCGTCATGTTGAACTCAACAACAAAAATATCCCTTCTTTTCAGCTTTGAAATAATTTTTACTCAGAGATCCAAGCTTTCTTCAAAATGGTTCATTGAAAACTATTTATAATGATGCTTCAAGTAATGAGACAATACAATTGATCTTGAATCTAAAAGCAAATCACTCAAGTATACATTTTACAACTCTCTGCCATTTTTGGAAGAAAAAGCAGATTTGGCACGATTTCATATTTATCTATCCTCCTTTAATAAAAGAGCGGAAGTTCAAGGCATTATTATTTATTTATTTAGCAAAAGAATCATGTGGAAAGATTCTTCAGAACAGCCATTTTGTCAAGGCGTTTGTTTAGTTAATAAATTTTGTCTTCAAACAAAACTAAGAATAATTCTTAGGCGTAGTGAAACATTCTTGATAGAATAAAAGTTTTGGGATATTCATTATTCATTTTCTGAATATAAATGCAATTTTATTCTCAAAATATCGTTATTATAACAAACAAAAAATGTTTAAAGTACTGGACTAGACTTTGCGGAATGTATTCTGAGTAAGATTTGCATTCTTAAACAACAGCCATTTTACATCAATAAAATTAATTAAGAGGTTTCTAAGATCTTAATAGTAATAGAGAATAAACCAAAGCAAGCTTAAAATTTCACTAATAAACTTGTGACGTTGGGCTATTCGCGATTTCATCTTCATTAACCGTGGGGACTTTTTTGTTAATTTGATTTGTATAAAATAATAATTTCTTGCTAATCGAATTCGATGAAGTTACGAAATGTAACGAATTGAATTATGGATAATGATATACAAGCCAAGTGGAACTGAAAGGAAAGAGAAGGGAGATAGATTATAACGACAATCTGAGGGATGCTTGTAAATTGGAGCGAATAATAATAAGTAAAAATATATGACATCAAAATAAAATGTTTTAAGTGTCAGTTTCTTCATTTACTACTCGCACATTGTATTTGCGTTTGTTTTGTATTAATATCGTACTAAATTCAAAATATATTATATTTCATTCCTTTTATACGTAAAAAAACATCGAATTTCATAATTTATTCTACATGAATGATGATTAAACATCATATACTCTACTAAAATAAATTTTTTTTGGAGTATTTCAGTTTGATGTTGATCAATTATTGTATTAATGAGCAGTAATTAATTCAAAATGAAAGTTTAGCCTTGTTCTGACTCTGAATAACTTATGAACTCCACAATGTGTATTTGTGTGCGTTGGTGCGTGTGTGTGCGTGCGTGTGCATACGCGATTTCTAATGAATAATAGAAATTGTAAATAATATATTGGTTTCGTGTTAATAAACCGAAAACTAAATTTATCACTTAAGTATTTTAATTCAGTTTCTATAAATTTGCAAGCCGATTTAGATAATGACAAATATAGGTTAATGCAAATATTTGTTGATCTGATTCCTTTAATCAATAAACAAATTCATTGTTGCAATTATAAATAATCTTTACAAAAATTATTAAATTTTTAGTTAATATTATATTAGAAATTTTCATATTACTGACTAATAAGGTAATCTCTTGATAAATTAATAGTAGTTAAATATTTTTAAAATAATATTTTCTTATCCGATTTACATCTTAAAAGAATACATTCAAAATAAAATAAATTCGCTTATTTATTAATGCATTTAAAAGTAAATCTATGATGAAACACGTTCGACTTCTTATTCCATCTACAGATGCTGATTTCAATGTATTGTATCGTTTTCAAAATCCTTCCAGCATTTTCCATAGAAAACTTCTTTAGTACAAATTGCGTATATAATTTGCTTTACTTCCAGTTAGTTCTAAAACTACGAAGAAATTAATTAACGCTTTTTAACATAAAGTTCCCCTCGCTCGAATAATATCAGATTAGAACATAACATTGAATGTTAACGTTTTGAAAGTAAAACAACATTCTGAAAGTCGAACAACATGTGGCTTAACGAAGCTTGAACATTTTTCTTCAGTTTCAGTTAGTTTGAAAATAAAGAAAAGAATTAATTAATGCTTTAACATAAATTTTCCCCAGCACGAGTAACATCAAATTAGAATATAACTTGGTGTCAAATAATGTTCCGAAAGTTGAAAAACATGTTATTCAACGTGGCTTAAAAATCTTATTTAAGCAAACGAATATATTTCAAATTAAATAATACGCTCAAAGTTGCTCTACATTTATTCAAAGTTATACGTTAATTTTGCATTTTAAAGTTATACGTTACTTGACAAACACTGAGCCATAATGCAGTGTTGGTAATATATTCTTGAAAAGAATAAGAGTGGATTTTGTAAATAGTGGTAATTATTCAACTCCATTGCAATTTCTAAGCAACGGTTTTTAGTTAAACAGGATTATGAAATACATAATAAAACGCGTAAATTTGTGCTCATAGCAAACAGTGAATAATTTTGTGTATATTAATAAATCTGCTTATTTATTATTTTGATTCCAAAAACTTACTTAAAATAGAGACTTAATACATTTTTAGAGAAATGTATATAATTAATCTGCTTATTGATTATCTGGATTCGAAAAACATACTTAAGTTAGAGACTTAATACATTTTTAGAGAAATATATTTGATACAATTACTAACTGAATGATAACTTTCGTATATAATGTACCTTAAAATTTCATAAAATTACTCTATACCCTTTCGGGACAAACGTACTATATACGCATCACTCGCGATCGTCGTTCATTGCGGAACGTACCAAATACGCATCACTGGAGGCTGATTTCAGGGGCCGAATGATGCGTATTCGCATTCTAATGTGGAACATGTTCTAACTATCTCTAATTGGTGCCCTGTATCCATTACTTTTGAACTGAACATTGTTTTAGGATCCTGACTTTCAATTAGCTTGCATTCTGCCTTACAATGGTATTTTGTACATCAACTGTGAAAAGGTAGGAGTGAAAGCATAATGCAAACTAACTGAGCTCGGCTCTTTAAATTTCTACGTGATATACGCATTCACGTTTCTTGTTGCTCTCCGAAGGCTTTTTTTTAATAGCTTTTGCTCTACTAAATTCATAATTTTCTTTTTTTTTAGAGTTTTGCCATCAATATTGCAGCTCTTTGTGTTGCTTTCGGATATATTTCATTTACTTCCCTTTTTATTCCAGAAAGCCTTGATTAGTGTTTGTCCTAATTGCGTGAAAGCGTTGTTTATGAGAATATATTCTTATGATCGACTATCCTATTAATGATGGGAGTGTGATTAATGTTCTAAAAGGTTTGAAAGGAATATTTCTAGTGAATCTGCTGCGGACACTTTGACAGAGACGGACAAAACAGGTCTTTGCGTTTTTTCGCGCTTCAAAAATTACTACATTCGGTCTTCACTTTAAGTTTTGTTATTTCTCGTAAATAGTTTTTCTTGCATATTTTTTTATTAATTTTAAAGTTTATTGATGTATTTTGTCCATAAAACTTTGAAATAATTTCAATAGCGCTTCTGAAAATTATTTCTCAGTATAAGACTTCTTTATACACATCTTCTTGTAAATTGAAGAAAAATGATTATTAAAAAATGCTAATTTCAAAATATGTAACAGCTTAAGTAATAATCTAAAATTTTACCAAAAATTATAACATTAGAAAGAAAACTTTTTTTCGTGTGTGATATTTTTTTTCTAAAGTTAGGCTTAGCGACGCAAAACCCCGGCCCGCGTGTGACAGTTCTTTCCGATTCCCCTCCGTCTCCAGGGAACGTCCTACGCGAAGGCGTGCCGTCACAAAAGGGTTAAATAGAGGACTATCATTTATAAAGAGAGTAAGTAAACTCTTTATTACTTATGTTTGATCACTTAGAGAAAAATGTGTAAGAGCATATACTCCTTTTAATAGATGCTTTATCCCTGAGCTATTAATTTTAATTTATATGAGAATCAAGTTTTAATGTAATCGCTATAAAATAATATTCAAAGCGAAATTTGCTTAAAATTTTGAAATCACTACTGAAAAATAATTATACATTTGATTATATTGCTTATTCATATCATGTGTTGACATTTCGTTTAAAAATTAAAATCAATTAATCACGTATAGTAAATTCGATTTTGAATTTCACTAAACTTAATTTTTTAATTGCATTTTATAAATATTTAATAAATCATAAAATTTTAAGGGTTTTCTTTTCATATTGAATAAAAATTTTACTTTATTATTTTTCAAGAATAAAATTACAAAACTTAAATGGTTGTGTGTTTATCTTCTTAAAAAGTTGTTTTTATCATAATTAACTGGAGTACATGTTCTTCGCACGGGTGAATATTTGAAATAATACCATGGTGAATAAATTGTTAGATGTAAAAATAGACCATGTGATCATTTGTGTATGTTACGTAATAAGCGTCAGAGATATGTGTAGTAAAGCGTAATCTTCGCTAGAGGAGGGAAATAAAAGAGGAGGGAAGAATCACAGTTATTGAGCCTGTAATCAAAAATTTGTATGAAATTTCCTGATTGATATTTGCCCAGTCCTTTATTTAAACTGTTAAATATAACCAACATTTGGGGAAGGGGGTAAGAGTCGGTCAAGGAGAGGGAAGTAATAACTCAACAATTAAACAATCAGATGGATATTAGATTTAATTTGGGACAAAAATTAAAATGTCTGCTTTATTTTTAATGGAATTTTTAAAAAATTATAAAAATGCACATCATTTTTGCTGCATTGATTAGGAAATTGTTGCATCTGCCGGAACGAGCAGAAATGGTGAAAGAGGAAGAGGGCTCAAAAATGATCATTCAAATAAATTTTTCAAAAAATTGGGCAGGAATATGCTTACAGTTCCTTCCACACATCAGCGAGTATTCTAAAAATATCGAATGGTACGATCAACGATGCAGATACGTATTAAGAGCTCACAAATAAACAGACTTTCAAACTGATATGTGGCCACGTTAGCCTATAGATCATGTTTGCAGACTTGTGGTTGGTTTTGTTTTCGAAGCCAAGATGCCGCTAAAAACCCACTGTATAACGGAGTTGATGCACGTTAAATCTGGTAAAGGACCCAAGTACTCCCATTGATATTGCATAGAAGTTTGGTGGGGTAGGTGCCAGCTTAGGTATTGTCCTCGTCATTCGAATGAAGTTCAAAATCACAAGGTCTGTCGCCAATAGCCATTATATTGCTTTTCAATGCGCGACGTTAATAAATAATCGTAATAACTCTAATTAAAATTTTATATTGTAAGGTATTAAAAGTATTATTTAACGATTTGTGAAAAATGATTACTTGTTTTATTACGTTTAGCCAAATATTTTCTTAAATTTTGAGTATTTACATAAAAAAAGGCATATATTGTTTTCAAGAATTGATAACTCGTTTATTTATTTCTAGATATATTATAATTTTTGTGTTATTCATAATTATTATTATTTCAATTTTTCCCATTATTCTTAATATGTAGTCAGTATCAATTTCTTAGTATAGATTCAAACGTCTTGATCATACAATTTCATTAAATACATTTTACACTCGGGTTTATGCCATTTAAAACAATATTTTTTAACAATATTTAAAACATAATTATAAGCATCTTGTGCCGCAATACAACATTCATAAAAGATTGATAGAAGAAACACGATCGAATTCAGAGAATTGTAGAAACGTTACATTGTCTTACAATTTATTGGACAATATTTTGATGTAAAAATCAGCAAATAAATCGCAGCTGCTTCCCATTATATGAGAAAAACAGAAACATTGCATCAATTGCGGTGAAAAATGATACAAAACGAGAAAACGGACGCGAAATGTTTTCTTTATCATTCCGTGAATCTATCGTTTTAGTCTTTTATAACCTGTCATGCGTTAAAAGAATTAAATTCAAAAAGGAAATAATTCTTCTTTATAGGTGTTTTAAGTTGTATAATTTCTCAATTTGCTACAATAGGTTCTAAATATATTTAAAAAGAAGAAAAAATAATAAATATAAAATTCAGTTTTTTTTTCTAAATGTTTTGGTCTTACTCAAGTATACATCAATATCAATTTTTTCATATAAAAACTCCAAAACTTATGTAGGTATACTCGTGAGTATACACTTACTCCCTCGTGTTGCAGGAATACTTTTTTTTGTATTTTTTTGCAAAAATGTATACACTCAGAAGCAATTGAAAATACCGATACTAAGATCTTAAGTGAAATTTAATATACATAATGATACAGGGGAGAGATTCACTTGATTCCAAAATCAAGACAATTAAACAAATATACAGTGTGTACAATTAGATAAATACAATGCAATTTCAATAACGAGTTGAACTGAGTAACCGCGGCAGCCTAGTGGTTTTCGCAGTGGATTCGTGGTCGCCGGTTTCCATCGAGTCGTAGGTTCGAGTCTTGAAGAGACTTTTGACCCACCGTGTAGCCAGGGTTGATACACGCTTGATCTGTCGTTGCTCAAAGTCCTCCTCTTAGTGTGGTCTGGAAGAAATGAGAGGAAGCTGCCAGCTCAGGTGCCCTCCATGTCACTTGACCGAAGTTAAAAATAACGAGGTCCGTCATCAATACCCCTCGTGTTGCTTCTAGTGTGACGTTAATACACCCAAGCCAAACCTAAGAACGTCGTACCGCGTCCTGCTGCAATACCTGGCACTACACGGTCCGACATTGAGTTAATTGGACGTCGGATGTTGCTCTTATGTATTTGGGCTCACAAATCATTAACATCAACTTCTAAATCATGAATAGAATTGTGTGGTGGCATCTAGCGTTTCAGCTGTTCCCAGAAATACTCTATAGATCTGGAGAGTGGGGCCAACCATGGAAGAGTCTGAACATGGTTTAGAATGTTCTGAGTTATTCGAGCTGTTTGGGGACGAGCATTATCTAGCTGAAAAATTGCCCCTGGGAATTTTCGTTTTGGAAAAGGATCACTAGAATGGATTAGGAAGGATCATTTAGGAAAAGTCCCACATGGAATCGAAGAATGTCATCAGTATAACGTTGGTCCTTTAAAGTTCCACTTACCTCAATAAGAATAGACAGACTATTCAAAGCTATGCTCCTCAGACCATTGCGCCTCCTGTGTGCATAGTTTGTCGTTAGACAGCGAGGGCGAAATTGTGTCATACACCAGGGCGGCTCCACACTCGTAAGCGGTTAGCATCTGTCTCCAAACAAACCGATATTCGTCGTTTAACACCACGTTTACCAATTTTCGTCATTCCACATCGCTCTTGCTTGGTACGACTATAGATGGAGACCCCGATGTTTCGGTATTAAATGTAGAACACTCGGAAAGAGCACTAGGATTGTAGATTCGCTTCCGCAAGGATAATGCTTTCGCTTCTGATAATGGTTTGTGTTGCAACTGGCAGCCCAATATGTGATTGTATATCGGAACAAGTCGAGTCGCTGCGGGATCCACGAGCGCTTACCGCAAGATCCTTCGATTTTCTCGCCTCATCTTCTTGCTGATTAATGCAGACCCACCCAACGTGGATACCATTTCGTGTCCACTGTTCCCAATATGTTCTGACTACACACTCCGAACGATCGACCTGATGAGCAACACGGTGCGCAGACCAGCCAACGGTTCACTTTCCAATGATCTGGCACTTCTCAAATTGCTCAACAGTATGAAATTTCTTCTCAAGTGTCCATCTGGCATTCATCGGTTGCTAAAGTTGTTCTAGAGCAGAATGTGATCGTTACGTTTATGAATCTTCCACTATGTGCCGGTTTATAAAGGACCAACATTCCTGAATGCAGCGCCACTGCAAGGCGTGGGATCATGCGCATTGGTACTAAACTTGGATGAGTTTCTTATCGGGCAGCAGTCAACTACATTGCCAAATATTGCTATTGTAGCTCCCTTCCTTCTTGATGCACTATTTTCAACATTCTAGAGTGTAAAAAAGGAATACTGAGGCAACTTAGGAAAATACCTTCAATATTGAAGAAATATTTCATAACCATTTCCCGTCATTCTGAAAGAGAAAAATATATTATTAGAATGCATTTCTTTTTATGCCACATGCCTTTATTATAATTTTACAACAGTTTAAATCATTTTTTAATTGTGTAATTTTCTCAAAAATGTATCATTATAATTTTAATTGGTAAATACACTTCTTTCTCCTCCAATTAAGTGGCAAACAAATCATTTGCTAAAAACCATATTATTGGCAATATATATTACGTCAAACAAAAATATGCAGTAGATATATACAATGGGATACCCTTTTTTATATTATTTGAAGCTGTTTCAGATACAATTTTTTATCTTATTAATATTTGTTTAATAATTCTAATTATATTACTTAAAATTTCTATATAAATATTATTTAGTTTAAAAAATACAAATAGATCAATATATATTTTTAAAATTTGATCCTATTACACTGTAATATACCGCCGTGGCCGTGGTAGCCTTGAGATCATGGTCGCGAACTTGAGGTCGGCGTTGTTTTCTTCGAGACTAGGGTTTGAGTCGGATTCCTCTGAAACCATCCGCGTAGTGGCACTCATGAACGTTAAATCTGGTCGAGGTTCAAGTCTTCCGATCGACTTTGTGCGGAAATTTGAAGAGTGAGTTAAAACTCAGATATTGTCCTCGTCGCTATACCTTTCAAAATTACAAGCTATGAAGTGCGACTTAAATAAACAATCAATTAATTAAAAGTAATTAATCGACTCGAAAACAAATTTAAAAAAAAAGCAACGTTTATTTTTTTAAAAGAAGAACTCGTAGCTTTCCTCGGGAAATTAACTTCGAAATTTTCAATTATATAATAAATGACATAGGATGAAAAATCATATATGATAATCAAATATGTGACCTCAAGACAATTTCATAAATATCCCAACGACCAGTCATAAATCAAATGAAATGAATTCAGAGGCATAATAAATTATAGCATATAATGATTAAAAGGAGAAAAAATCTACTGCATTAAACTTTTCTCAGAAAGCATTTTAAGAAAAGAATGAACATTTCAGGCAATAATTATTGAACTTTATTCAAAGCTTCATTAGGGTTTTTTTTTTTATTTATTGTGCTTATTACTTTGAAATTGATTCCCTTAATCTTAATTCAGTTTCAAATGTTTTATTTTATTTTCAAACCGCATAAAGAACGTAAGATATTGTCCACGAAGTTGTTTAAATGCTTGCCATTAATTTTGATTCTGACACAAAGAAATATATCTTTAGAAGTAATCCATATAAATTTTGACAATATATAAAATTTTTACTCATTCTTTATTCTAATATGTTATAAGTGTGTTTTACTGTTTCAATTTTGGTAGTTTTTTAAACGAAAATATTTTTTCCTTCGTGTGTTGTTCATTCGATTACATTAAAAATACTTCTTAAGACTAATTTGCATACTTCTGCTACTCTTGTAATTATATTCTAAATTTATTCATAAAATGTTAAAAAAATATCATTTTTAAATTATTTTCTTGTTCTTTATTGTTCTTATTGATTGAATGTTTTTATTTGTAGAAACATGGAAAGTATTTTTAACATTTCAAAATGTTGAAGCCTTTGTATTCGAATTATATTTTTCTTCTGTATTCTGTTTTAGTTTTATCTTTTTTAAACAGTCATCACAGATTTTGTTTAATTATTTAAAACCAAAATGAATGTGAGTTTCATTTTTAAATAAACATAAGAAAGATGCAGAATAGTTAAACTATTAATAGAATAACTAAAATCAAAATAATTCGCAAATTTAATTTTATATACAAAAGATATGAAATTAAATTTGCGAACTATTTTAATTTTAGTTATTCTATCAATACTTTATTTTATTTAATAACCAACTATAATTTGGTTATCAAAATAAAAATTATTTTCAACACTTTATTTTTACAGTATGTATGTATAAAGACAGCTTGGTTAATAAAAGCTTTTTAATAAACTTTTACCTTGTACAATTCGCAATTATAAATGAAATTATAGCCTTAAATATTTTTACGTTAACTTAAATATGACTTCAAAGTTTTTATCTTTAAGAAACACATAAGTCTTGAAATCAATTAAATTTTAAACTCTGATTCTTTTTAATCTCTAGTGCATTAATTATTGTTTAATTAGTTGATTTTTAATCAGCTAAGCATATCAGAAAAAATAATTTTATTTTAAACACGTAATTCTCGGTTTATTCTTAAGATCAATATACGATTATAAATTTTTTGATGAATACATATATTTATATATACACCTTTTATCAACTATTTTAATAATTTAATTTATTTATAATAAAAGTAATTAGAAACTAAGCGTACTATCACTGAAAAAAATTAATTCTCGTCTTTAAGAGTTTGCTAAAAGAATACGCTAAGCCGTTAATTAAATAAGTATTTTTTTTTATTCTACTCGTGAGTTTTTTAACTTGATTGCAAAAATGAGTTTTAAGCTTAGCTATGCAATATACTCATCGTACGCATTAAATTTGAATCATGTTATTATTAACAAATATATTTTTAATAACTGAACTTAAGAATAATGTACTGAAAGAACAGGTAAAATTTTTCTTAGCTGAAATATTGATCTAACACCAAATTCTTATTACTACTCCTTTCACATAGACTTTTGTATGAAACATTTATACCTTTGCAGAGTTAGTTTCCAAATTTTTCACATGCTATTTATTTTAATTGTTCACAAATAAAATCTTGTTCAGCATCTAAAATTTCAATATAAGAAAGTTGTCGTAAAAGTTATTATAGATATTTTAAAAAAAATATCCTTGTATAATCCCTTTCTATCTCTTTCTCTCTCGCACATACATACACACTTTATTTCCCTCTCTCACTCCCTCTTTCGCACACACACTTCCTCCCTCACTCAAACGTTCATTCTCCCTCACACACACTCACTTTCGTACACTTCCTCTCTGTCATACACACACTCTCTCTTTGTCTTGCACTTACTACCTCTCTCACACACACACATACACACTTTATCTCACTCTCTCATTCCCTCTTTCACACACACTCATTGTCCTTCTTGCACTCCCTCCCCAACATTCACGCAGACACTCACTCCGTCTCTCTTCCTATCAATCTTCCATGCCAAAACCTTTCTGACACTTTTGTAAATACAAATTTTAAAAAAGAAACTGAAAACTCATAGTATCTTGAATTTGTAAGCCTTTTTTATGCATTGTTATTCCCAAGAAATCCTTTACTCTATCTTAAATACAATTGTTTTACAATTCAAACTTATTTCACTCGCATTCAACTAAAGGCATTTAAAAGATTTCTGCCACCATCAGAACAGATGGAATAAAAAATGCACATGTAATTGTTCTTAGAATTCCTCTTTCTTCGATAAAAAAAATTCTCGTTAGTAGAATGCCCAGTCTTTAATGATATGCTTTGAATTACAAAAACTCAAGCAAAAACTTTTTACTTCCCCCCAAAGACTAAAAAGAATTCCTCATTCTGATCTAATTTAGTAATCAGTACTGTAAGAGAAATTTTGTTCGTTACTTTTTCTTAAAACGCAGAGGTTTTAGACTAGTCCTGCGAGAATTCTTTGAAAGGTTTGATTTTGATATTCCCATTTGGTGGTCCTTTTTATGACCATCGTTGAAAAGAAATTTACGAAATTTTATTCAATGAGGAGCTTGAAATAAAGAAAGTTTTTTTTTCACAATTTTTTTTAAAAAAAATTTAAGTTTTTGTGTGGTTTATCTTCTCTAAATGAAAGAAACAACTGTTTTTTTTCCTCCTCATGTTTTATAGTGACTAAGACGCAAATACTTTAATTTCTTTTTATGTGTATAAATTTCTGTAAACATAAAATAACAGAGGATGCTTCTCTGATTCCGTAGGATGTATTATTTATGAGAATTTGTTAATAGAAGATCGGAAATTGAATTTTAAAATTCTAAATTAAAACTGCAAATTCGCCACTCCATAACGAATAATATCTATTTTTGCCTTTTTCACAACGACACAAAATGTGTCATTTTAAAATTCCATTTATTCCTTTCCTCAAAATTTACTTGATTCATATAGTGCTGATATTTTATGCATTATAAAATAAGATTATTCCCTTCGCGATGTGTGGCCGCGGTAGCCTGCAGGTCATGGTCGCGGTCTAGCGGTCGGTGTTGTTATCGTCGAGTTGTGGAATTCGTTGTACATCTGGGCCGATGCACTTTATATCTGGTTGAGACCCTGAGCCCTCCTGTTGACGTGGTATGGAGTTTTGGAAAAAGAAGTGTTATCCTGAAGCTTAAAATTGCGAGGTTAGTCACAGAATAACCCTAGTGTTCCTTATTAGTACGTCGTTAATAAAACAATTAATAAGTCAGTCAAATTCTTACGCAGTATGAACATAATTTTTTCTTACAAATTCTCGCATTTTTTTAATTGCGCAATATTTATATAAAAATTATGGAAT
The DNA here is from genome assembly GCA_019974015.1 of Nephila pilipes. Lineage (NCBI taxonomy): Eukaryota > Metazoa > Arthropoda > Arachnida > Araneae > Nephilidae > Nephila > Nephila pilipes. The sequence goes on along the minus strand of BMAW01127733.1, from coordinate 39,414 downwards.
ATTTGAACTAAAAAAAAAATTACAAGATTTTTAATTTTATTAAATTCAGTTTTTGAGATTGTGATTATTTTCAGAGTATTCTGTATATTTTTAAATTTTAAAAGCAATGGAAAATTTATGAGAGATGCATCTAAAGAAAAGTACCATATGATTTACAAATGCAAATAGAGCTATTGATTATTAATTGCTCACACATAATTATTTATGTTTATAAACGTTATTTTTTCAATAAACATATGCATAAGTATACAAATAGCCAAATGTTGCTGTACAACTTTTATTATTGAAAAATCACGATTATTTCAACTTGGCAGAAATATGTTCGTATTTTCTTTGTCATAGATATCAGTGTTTCATTTTGTAAAAGAAGTCTTTCCTTAATTTCCAAATTCTTATATTTTTTGGATGCCTTTCATTATAATAAAAATTATTTTAGCATAGTTTTACTTGCTTTAAGTATTACTTCTGATAAAACCAAGTTTCATTCTTATCTTTTTAAATTGCTGAGAAAATGTAACCAAATATTTTTTTTTAATTTTAAAACTTTGAGTTGTGAACAGAAGTGATGTTTTCACTCTAAAATCCAAAAAGTTAACAGAAACTAAAAATTACAACTTATTTCTTTTTCTTTGAAAATATCATGTAAAAAAGAAAAGAGTTGCTACTTTTGCGTTATTACAAATAATTGAAAAACATGGACATTTTAAAAATGTTGTGTAATCTTTTAAAAACAAAGGTATTTACTGCGAAAGAGATTAATTTACATTCCTATTTTTCTTTTTTGTAGAATGTATAAATAATGTTTAAAAATGTTTTTTAAATATGTATTGTGAATGTGCCGTAAGTTTTGTTATCTAAATATACTTTAGAATTTAATTAAATATAAAGATTTTTAGAACAGAACTATTAGAACAAATTACCTAAAATAATTAAAACCTTATGAGTTTTTCCGTACTCATTACATATTATTGGGGAGGTTCTTTTTTCATTCTTTTCATTTCTTGATGTATGGAGTAGTATCGCATATTAAATGTAGCAAATGAACGTTTAATATATCAGCAACTGTAATAAATAAGTTGAAAAATTATTGCATAAATAGAAGAAAATGAGAATGAAATTAACATAAAAGTCAAAATTATTATGCGAATGGTACATTACATTTTTCAACAATCTGGAAGAAAAAATTTCAGTTATATTTGAACATAAAAATACTTAATTTTACTTCAAAGCACTATAAGCAATTTATAAATTTGATGACTAAAATGCAATTAGAAATAGTGATAGGTGAATGATTTCATATTTCTCACAATGTACTAAGTACATCATTATTTTGAATAAAAATATTAAAATGTCATTTATAAATTTCCATTAAGTTATTACTTATAAGAAGTCAATTCCTTTTTTACTGCCAATTTTTATAGAAATTCAACATTTAAATATCTATACCACTCGGATTTTAAAAATCATAAGATTTCAATTACATAGACCATCGCATATTTAAGTTTATAACTTTTAATTTTGAAACGTTATTAAGAAAAATTGTATGTATAGATTGATTCAAAAGCAATTTTTACCTCTTAAATTCTTTGTAGGTTTATTAGACATCAATTTAATTACAATCATTTTCTGTTGTATGATTTACTGTATTAACTATATTAATTAAAACTGGAAAGCGTTCTAATTGCAATTACTGCGAGTAAATATTTACTCACGTAACTCAAAATGAATATTAAGCCTACATTTCAGTAACAAAACTCATTTCTAAGGAAATATATAATTGATACATTCGTTTTATTTTTTGGTGATTTAATTTCTCTTTTTAATGAAAGGGTTTGAAAAGATGGCTCTTCCATTTCGATTAATTTTACCCCTTGTCTAATTAAATAGAATATTTTTTCACACGTATTTTAAAAAATTATTCTCTATTGACATTTAAAATCTCGATATCTGTTAAAACTCGATATGTAATGAAATATTTTATAAGAAAGAAGAATAAATTAATATTGATCTATATATTCGCAAATGTACTAAATGATATTTCTTTAGAAAAGAATTCTTTTCTATTATTCATCTATTTTTAGGTATGATTTTGTCATGTTCTTTACGCCATTTAATTTTCTGTCGAGAGAATTTGCAATTTAGTAATTTTGTTTCAAACAATTCTTAATATTTTCTTTTCCTACATCGAATAGTATTTTTATGTTACATTCAATTCGATTAATATATTATTCCTTTTATACAACCTTAATATGATTGCTAACACTCATGACATAGTTTTATGTCAAAATAGTTGAAAAAAAGAAATGAATCTATAATCAAAGCGTTAAAACTTAACTAACCATCATTCACTTCTCATTATTAAAAATTAAAACATAGTTTCATAATTACACTCTAGTGCCAAAATAAAGTTGCACCTAGAAAGAATACTCAGATTTAAAAGACATTTGAAAATAAGTTAGTTCTCACCACTAACAAAACATTTTCAAAACCTGAGCTTGGATTTCACAGAATTTATTGGTCAAAATGCAAAATCATAATGACTCTCAATAGGATACTGAGCCGCTATTATTTTCAATGCATTCTTCCACACACTGTGGGATGGAGTCGTAAACGCTCTTAATAACTGAATTATTATTCAAATCATTCAATGCAGATTTATCTTTTGCATAAAAATATTGCAAATAATGTGGTAGAAGTGTAGTCTTAACAAAATGGCCCGTATCGTTCCATAAGTTTTCTATTGGCGACAAGTCTGGCGATTCTTCTGACCGCAGTACTGAGTCCATAGCTGGGAGACACACTATTGAGGTTGTATGGTATGAACGCGAGCGTTGTCTTGTTGAAATTAGAGTACTGGGGTGAGCGTTCAAAAAAAGAAGGGCCACCGATCAAAAAATCACCGATCCCTAATGTACTTTTGAATGTACCGCACTAATATATATTTAAAATTAAAAGTGTCTAATAATAACCTAGAAATAACATGGCTTCCTATAATAACGTATAAATAAAATGACAGTATATCCGTCAATAACGTATGAACAAATTAACAAATTCCGATAACAACGCCCAAATAAATTTACAATTTCCGATAATGATGGACGAAAAATAAACGGATTCCAGTAATAATGAATTAATTAATTTATGATTCATGATATAAGCGCATACGAATAAATTAGTGGTTTCTGATCACAATTATAAATAAATTGACAAGTTCCAATAATAATGAATAAATAAACTATTTCTGAAAATAATATATAAATAAATTAAAGGTTTCCGATTATAAAATAATTAACGCTATCAAACCATAATTTATAAATAAATTATAAATGTTCCTAATAATAACGTATAAAATTAAAGGTTTCCGAAAAACTGTATAAATAAATTGGTTTCCAATAATAACGTATAAATAAAACGGATTATTATGGAAAAGTACACTTATAAAATAACACAATTGGATTATAATAGATGTATAAATTACATAACAGTTTCCGAATACAATGTACAAAAAAAATTATTTCCGATAATAACATATATAATTTAACAGTTTTCCCCAAAAAAATGTATAGTCTTACATTTAATGTTCGCTATGCATTGGAAAATTTTCCATATGTATATGAAGTAACGTATTATTAGGAATTTACAATATTTTCGATGAGCTCTAAATTTAAGTCACTGCAATCATTATATACTTTTATAAGACAAGAAACTTTTCAACAAATTTATCTAAAGTGCTAAATAATTATTTTTATATAGTTATAAACGCTTATATTTTTTTGTCCTTCAAAGAATTACTTTCTATAGGTAAGTACCGAAGTTCCGACACTCGAGCACTCGTGTATTATTTCCACTCTCCCGTGGATTTTGATGCCTTTTGTAAATATGGGTGTGCATAAGAGAAAGAGAAATGAGTATTCTATATTTCAATCACTTTCTCTAGTTTCAACCCGCCGCCTTATCGTGCCATCTTCTAATTCTTTGACGCATCCAAAGAAGACTAATCTCATCCCCTGCTAGAGCTTGAAGCTCTAAAACCGTACCTGGAGAATCACGTGGGCGCTGTACTTATTGGTAATGGTCACGGCCAGTATTGTTTCCATTAAGTCATGGGTTCGAATCCCATTGACACTTAAGACTTACCGTGTAGGGGATTTGGTGCATGTTAAGGGGCTTAGGACTCTTGAACTTTAAAGTTTTCAATTTTTTGTAAACATTACATGTTTATATTATTTATATATATACTACTTAAATTTCCTGATTTATCAAGGAAAAAATTTAACGATTTATTTATTTATTTACTTTTAACCTTTAACATAATTTTTCTCAAAACAAAACAAAAATTCAGATTGCATGCATGAGTTCTCAGAAACTATTAATCATATTAGTTTTAAACTCCATACACATATTAAAAAAAGTAGTTCTTATAACTTACTCATCAATTTTCAAAGCGATAGTTAACAGAAAGAAAAATTTACATGAGTTTCAATTAGATTTTCCCTTAAGATTTAATAGTTTTCTCAGTAAATGTATTTTTAAAAAAATTCACGAAATTTTTAAATAGTATGTTTAACTTCCAAACTGAACATTTTTCTGTTGGATAACAATACTTTGGCAAATTTTCATCAATCACTTACTTCAGAATTCTGCATGCAAAACAATATTGATTTTCATAACTTTCAAAAAGTGTCTAATATATATTTCTTTATATTTAGCTTTTTAGATTTTTAAAAAAAATCTAAAAAGCTAAATATTTGAATACGAAAAATGTGAATACGAGAAATATATATATATATGGTAAAAGTTTCAAATTTCTGATTTGTTTCATAGGTAAGTTACATTGGTTTGAAAAAAGAAAGTATTTTTGCTTACACGGATAATTGTTAAGAGTTTCGAGATTTCTTAACATAAAAATGTTTTTGAAGAAATCTAAGCAAATCAAGGAAGTTATAGACAACTTTTTATTAGGTATTCAGGACATTAAAATAATAAATATTTCATTTTAAATCTGAAATTTCGTTATTAAAATTATGAGCATTCGAGACGCAATAAAAAATCTGTGAAGAAAATTTTAAGAAAACTTTATTCCATCCTTCTGAATGATTGAAATTCCAATTTGTACTACGATTATGGAGCGTTCACCTAATTGCGTCCTTAATCAAAGGTCATAATTAAGAATTCTTCTTACTTTAAAAACAAAACAAAAAAATACATCTATAGACAGGATCGGAGTCAAATTTCCACTTTAAAGGCCACTTCATAATTATTTGTACCTATATTGAGTGCACAATAATACCGTTTCTTCCTCCGTCTCCTCTGATCTCTCTACTTCCACATTCTCTCTATTTAATTTTTATCTGTTCGCTAAACTTCTTATATGTGACGTTGGGCTGTTCACAATTTTCCCTTTAATAACCTCCGGAAGTTTATGGTATTTTGAACTGCATACAATTACAACTACTTGCCAAGCAAAATGAAACGTGATTAGACGAATTAGATGAAGTTTAGGAGTGTAATCAATTGAATAAAAGATAGTAGTGTATAAGAGAAATAGAATTTAAAGGAAATAATAACGATAAGCAGATAGACAATGTAGATTGGAATGAATCATCATTTTTTTATCGTTTATATTGATAGATGTTGAAAGCAAACTATGATCCAAATACAGGAGAGAAAGAGCGACTTTCCATTTTTTTTCTCTAGGTAATAAATCCTGATATCTGTACCTTTAATTACAGTTTAGAAATTATTGTGTGTTTAAGAAGACTAAGATGGCAGCAAAGTTAAATAATGAAGTAAGTACGTCACAAGTAATGCCAATTTATATAATACTTGGTTCCATCACAAGGTAAGATTCTCGATTTAAATAACATCAATAAGTAGCCCAAAAAGCTTTGTTAAACGGATAACTGAGTGAGAAACCGTTACAAACTGAACTTGAGTAAACATATGAACAATAAAAACATATTTACAGGTCGCATTTACATATTTGTGTACAAAAAAACAAAATTTATGCCTAGATTCCACACACCCAGAAACACTTTTTTTTTTTTTTTCGTAAGTGAACTACTGCTCGGCGCAGCTTGGCCAAATATGATCCTTGTGCCAATAAAATTAACACAATCAAGACTCAAATCAAATTTTCAGTAGACTGTACTTTAAATTAATATTATGTGTGAAGCAATTTTTACATCAAGAATGCTATTTGTAAAGAAATTTAGCCATTTTAGTAAGAATTTAATTTTTGATTTTTAAAAAAATTACTCAATTTTAATGAATTGTTATATGAAACTCATAACCGCTTATACATGCATTGTTTTGCAAATTATTAGAATATTTTGATAGAGAAGAGCCTTGAAACCCAAAAGCTGGGAGATGCATAAAATTATAACTACTTAGCATCGTAATTTTTTTAGAAAAAAAATTATTTACTACTCAAACGTTTATCGACACTAAACACGTATTCTTTTTATATTCTAATCATGTGAATAGTTGTGAAAATAGTTTATGTAAAACTTTAAAAACTAAATGACAAAAAGAACGTGAGATGGCAAGTTCAGACACAAAAAAAAGTTGGCACAGAATATCCAATTAGTGGCATTGGAAGAAAAAGTATAGCGTTTCAGGATATGTAGACTGCTAATCAGCTAGTAATCATAGGACTCTCTTCCGAGTATTGGTTTTCCTTTGCACTGGTTCCCTCGAGAAAAAAATAAACTTTTTCACTTTTAGACGTAGAAACTATCTTTTGTATAGATTCTCTAACTGCATCAAAGAAAAAATATGTTACTTTACTAGTATATATAAATTCACGTATACAGGAGAATATATGAGAAAAAATAACTAAATTTATATTATTTGCGTCTTAGTTTGTAGCAAAATTGTAAGTTATATACAAAGAAATAACTTGTGATAAAAATATTTCAGAAAGAAATGTAATAATTGAGAAATTGTTTTCTGTTTGTGACGATCACCCTGCATTATTTAACTCCACATACAAAGTTCAATTAAATAATCAAGGATGTGGAAACTCAATTGAAAGAGCTTCAAAAAGATTAGACAACACTCTTCATTAATTATTTTCATGGAACATGCAAGGTCACTCTAACTCAAATCTCTTAATTAGTTTAAATCCTATCTAAGAATTAAACAAAATCCTGTCTTACAAACTCATTTGCACCGAGTGGCACACCTTTTGAATACAGCAAATTCGACATCTGTTAATCTAACTTAGAGTCACTTCTTACCAGTTTTACTACGAACAATTAATTACAATAATTCACTCCAATGTACAAAAAACTATCTGCCCGTCGTTATCATTTACCTCACCTTCTCATTCCTTTTCCATTCTACTTATATTTTGCTTAAATATATCACTATCCTTTTAATTCATTTCATCTCGCTTCTAATCTAACTCTAATTTGCATGATTATGTTTCATTTGGTTGTTTGGCAATGTGTTCTAATATATCGGTATCAAAACCAAAAATCTAATTATTCTTTCCATACATCTTGAGATTACAAATTTATCCTAAGCAAATACGATTTCCATAAAAATTCTTTTAATATTGTTACGATGATGATATAATGCTTCCCTGAAACGGTTCTCTTATGATGGAAAAGAGATATTTATAGAGATTTCATTAATCAGCCAAAGAAAGTTTAAGCAATGAACAAAGGTTCATGGCGACGGATTTGGAGACATGGCAAGAAACCTTGCGAGTTTGGAGACAAATTGAAGATTCCAGAAAGTGCTGGAATCTTGGCAAAATCTGAATCCTGAATTCTCCATGTGTTGTTTTACCTTGCCAAACTAGGTATAAATACGCCGAGAGCCTGAAAGAGTCTGTCTGTCTCTCTTTGAAATCTAATTTTGGGATCAATCGGGATATCGTTTAAAAGCGGTAGGCATCGGATTTGCCGAAGAATTACCGATAGCGTACCGCAATGAAGAGAAGCGGCGTGTATCTTCTAAAAACTGTCAGAGCCTTCTTTGAAGGCGAAGAGTGTTAGTCTGGAGATTTGTCCGTTGTGCGAACTAGTAAACTAATGAGATGAACATCGATGAGCAATTGCAAATGATGAGAATACAATTGGGACTGTCTTTACAAGAGCTTTTCTTGCTCTTGTATCTGTGTCACTAATCTGTACACGTGCTAGCTTTGGATTTGTGCTGTTATTCTAAGATTTGCTACCTGTGTGTCATCCTGTCCTGAAGATTTACAAATAAAGGGTTCGTTTGCTGTTATCCTCCGTGTTGGAATGATCTCCCTCATTATAATTCCAGAATTTTTTGTGACAATACGTTCTTTTCGATTATAGCCCCTTCTCTCTTAAATACTAGTTTAAATTAATCTATCATTCATTTCATTTGCCCCCTTCTCTAAATTTTCCCTGATATGTTCAATACATATTTGCTTCTTTCTCCTATTCTTATGATATAATGAATATCTCTTTCTATAATACATGTTGATTTTCATCAGTACATTTATTTTTGCTTTCCAAGCTTTTATTTTAACCTGAATATTATGGCGCTTTAAACTTTTTCACTTATAGAAGCTTAGAGAGCGTTTTTTGAAGATTTTGAAGAATGTGTTTCCAAATTTAAGAATGCCCTAAATTTCTTTCGCAGTTTTTTAATTAAGAAAGTATTAAAAGGAAATCTAGGTAATTTAGTTTTTTTTAACTAAAACGAGATATAGTGATTAAAACAGATTTTGGAACATATTTGATAATGTACTTGAATTTACAACAATTAAAAAGTTTAACAATTATAGATGACAGAATTCTAAGTGAAAAAAAATTCTTGCAAGCATTTCAATATTAAAAGTGATCGATTTTGGAAAAACATATGCCCTATATAAACTATTTCCATTAAAAATACTTTTATAATGGGAACTACTGTAAAAATATAAAAAAGAATAGGGTGATTGATGATTTAAATATTTTTTCTGATAGCACTTAAGAAAATTGTTATCTTAAGAAAATTTCATCAACCTTTAAAAATATTTGGCGTTATAAAAGATGGCGTTTTGCTGAAATTAAATAGTATAAGAAATTATCCCACATGGCTACATTTGTGAATGACAGAGAATTTGTAGTGATGTTCTAAAAATTTCGAGTGTCAATATCCCAACCAATTTAAATGGAATAGATATTATATTATAAAGCTGGATAATTTCTATTCTAATATTTAAAAAAAAAGATAAAAAAGAAACATTATTTTTAATATTTTCTTATAAGAGATTATATGGATATGTAGATAACCCCTCCAAAATGTTATCATGAAACGAGTACAAATTAAAAGAGAAGCAATATATATATCAGTAATAATTTTTAGAACAGTATTTTTTATTCATGTTACACATTATAATAGTATTTCAATATCCTAAAATAAACTTGATTCTTAGATAGATTTTTTTAAAAAAATATTTCTTTCAATTACCTGTCTTCTTCGAAGAACTTTTTTTTCAGAAAGGAAAAAGATTTTTGTGAAACACTTATGTTTTTAGTTATAATGTTCTATTAAGGTATCCGTACACCTTCGGAGAAATTTTTTGAAGTACATTGATATTTGCTATCAAAATATTTTTTAACGCTAAAATATAACCTAAAACTATGAAAAACACATTTAATAATCTGCTTTTCATTCAAAAAAAAAATTTGGAGTGGAAAATATGGTGAAAATAGTACATAAATTGGTTATCAAAATAACGCTCATAACGCAAAAGTAAACAAAAATATCATTATTCTGTAAATTTTATCTTATTCTTCATAACATTTTGGGGAGCTGGTACTACTTTCATATTGAAAATCATATTACTACAATTTTTATTGCGTTTCGAGTCAAATAACAGTGAAAAATCGGGAAAAAGTTATAAAAATACATGATTTACATCTTTGTTACTAAAAACATATCAATTTTACAACCATGAAAGTGGTAGGGATTCTTAAAATCTATATAAGGAAGATACTTGCAATATTTAAATTAATTTGGTTCATAACTTTTTCTGATATCTACGTTGCCAAATGTGAATATGTCGAGAAAATTCATTTTGAGAAAAATCAAAAACAAACTTTCAAAGGCAATTAAAAATTATCTACCGAGTAAAATTCAAATCCCTGTATCTTAAGTTCTAAATAAGATATAAGCAAAATTCAAACACTATTAGAAAGAAAATATTTAAGTTTTAAACTGACATTAAAATTAGAAAGTCGAAAATTTTGAGAAAAATGATGTTTTAAAGGTGTAGGGATACCTTAAATGGTAAATTCAAAAGTCAATTTCGTGATTTTTTTTTATTATCTATCCAATTTTGACCATACTTGTTTAAAATTTAGTAAAAATGGGCATTTACGCTAAAGTTCATATAACATATTCTATATAGTATTATTCGCTTTTTGTTTCAACAGTATATTTAATATACATGTACTTGTGTTGTGAAACAGACAAATGCAACTATCTCTTAAATTTACTGAGTTATACCCAAACTTATGAACACAACGTGATTTTACACAAAAAAAAGTATATTTCTTTTTTAAATAAAAATAGCTCCAAAATAAATATTTATATAATTAAAAGGTATGTTTGAGATCCAGAGATGTTTGAAATGTACAAAACATTATGGTAAAATTTCATTTGAATTTATGAAATGTTTTTTAAGGAATGAGATTTTTTTTGTTATCAAACAAAATTAAAATCGCAGTTTTCCAGAAAATGCAAATCTATAAATCAAAACTTATTAAGTGAAGAAATATTTGCCTGATACACCTACAACTATAACAAATAAATAAAACTTATTTCTATATTTAAGAAGTAAAATGCACATTCACATCGTTTAAAAATGAAGAAACAGCTCTTTAAATGCACTGTTTACGTTTCTATGGCTTAGTTTCAGCCTTGAAAAATTCCACTTTCGGTCGCTTTAAATTGAACTTCCGGTTTAAAATCTGGGCTATAACTGTGTTTCTAACTGTTCTAGTAACAAATGAAAAACATTTTTGAGATCGTAAATATGAGTGTTTTTCAAAAAAAATTGAATTGGAATTTTAATATTTCTTTAATCTATATTCTTCATTTAGTATGTAATTAGGGATTAGATTGTGTTTTTGTTCAGCTTATTTTTGGTATTAACTATTTTGTTACAAAGTAATTAGCTGGGGTGAATGGTTTGGACCTCCATAAAACGGGATTAACTTCACATCTTTTATAGTAGGGTCATATTCTTTTGAGGAATCAACACTCACAGGCTCCATTACATGTTCCATGTTCAATGTATGGCAATATGTTATTAATATTTTTTCCAGCAAGGGTTGCAATAGCGAGGCTGCCTTCAAATTATTGCTTCCTTGCAAAAATGTGTACCACCTAAACCCCCTTAAATATGGCTACCACGAACGCCTAATCTTACACCATATGATTTTTGGTTGGGGAAGGTTTCGAAATACTGCATCCAAAGACAGGTGTCTGATCTGAAGGACAGTATAATGCTTCACTTCCGCTTAATCATACAGGACACTTTACGCTTTGCAGTAGAAAACCGTTTCAAGAATAGAATGGGTGATTTAAAGTAATGGATATTTCACTAAGAATGCATTATACAGTTTTTGTGTTTATTTGTCATTACAGACAGTTTTTCCATTCAGTTTTCAGTTTTGCCATTCAATCATTTAACTATTGTTTGTTAGGGCAGATTGTATCATTACATAATATTACCTCTTTCTTTCCGTTTTGTCTGGAACTATAGATAAGGCTCTAGAACTTTTTTGAATGAGCTAATTTTAATTTAAACAATGAAAAACATTTTCATTTATTCATTTATTAATAAATTGGGGAAAAAATTAACTTTTATATGTCACTACCAATCACCACCTATTACGAAAATAGCAACTAAGTAACATACATACATACATATATATATATATATAAAGTTGAATCATGAATAACAAAATTATATTAACTTATTAAGTGTTCTCGGTATTGTATATGGCATTCTCCTATATTCTTGGCGGCTTATCAAATCCTTTCTTGTAAAATGTGATTAGTTTGGACTGGAAGAATATTTGGTAGTCTGTCTGACTTGTTCTTTAGAACTGACAATTTTGTCATTCAAAAAGTTTTGTACAGTAAAGAAAAAATGGTTGTTGGTTGGTCTGCTGTCTTCTGGCATTTGGTCTGTTGTCTGTCGGTTATGTTTGTTTGCTGGAAAAGAAAGGGGAGTAAGGTGAGTGTGGTAAAGTAAACCATCCAATATATAAAGTTTTTTCTTAAATCGCTCTTGATATAAGTGGCCATGTATCGTGATGTAAAAGAATCCCGTTTTTGCGATTGACGAGCGTAAGGCACTTTTGATGGAGTTTCTCTTTAACTATTGCCATTTGCTAAACATATGTATCTGAAGTAATCGTTAAATTTGACTTCAACAATTCATAATGACATTTGGATTGACTTCAACAATTCCTATCCCGACAATCTCACTCAACACAAATAAAATATTATTTCCAAAGATATTCGATTTTGGATCTGGTAGGGGAGGTTGATTCTTTGCAAGACACTTATTTTTGCGAGCGATATTGTCATAAGAACCCATTTTTTTGTCCCCTGTTATAATATTGTCATAAAAAAGATTCGACGTTTACCGTGGCAGCAGACTTGTGATTCCTGACGTGCTATCTTTATTCCTTTCACTGAAATTGTGAAGTAACCATACTCCTAATTTTCTGACTTTCCCTAATTTCTTCAGGTGAGTCAAATTGTTGATAGGGATGTTTTCAAACTTCCTCTTGTTGATTTGTTGATTGAAGTTTTTTTTCTCTCCAATATTACATTTAAACAATAACGTCAAGATCGGAAGGACTTCCCGCCCTTGCTTCGTATTTTAAAGTCATACCTCCTCCTGGAGGAAATTTCAAAAAAAAAAAACCTCCGATAGGTTATGAATCCTACACAGTATACATCGCAGATTTCTTCAGCTGTCACTGCATTAAGATTAGCTTCTTTAAATTCCCAAATAATCACATAATGAATATGCAATTTTTCACTCTCTGTTTGAGGAGGGAAAAAACCAACAGTTAAATATAAAGTGCTCCGTTCAAAACAGAAGTCAAGAGACAATCCTGAACTTTATTTAATCAAAGCAAAAAATCGTTAGTCCCGGTTATATTTATTGTAGATTTATACGAATAAATGATTCACCCTTTGGAAATTATTTATGACTTTATATATATATATATATATACTCAATAGATATTCAAGATTTAATTAAGGTTCTTGTAATTTTATACTATAAATATCATTTTAATCAAACAATAAAACAGGAAAAATTCAATACTCTCGTTAAACTCGTATTACAAGAGAATTTTATAGTTTTTGGTCAAAATCTCTATAAACAAATTCAGGGTCTCCCTCAGGGAGGTCCAGCTAGTAATTGTCTGGCCAATTTTTATTTACATTTTTATGAATTAAAACAGATTGACAATGATTCTTACTTTCTTTTTCGTTACATAGATGATCTAATTATTTTAGGTAAAACTGGAGATTTTAAACCAAATATTTCATTTTACCCTAATTACCTCAAATTATTAAAAACTAATCTTAATTCAAATACAGTAGGATTTTTAGATCTCGATTTGCAAATAGTTGACAATAGACTTATTAGTAATATTTTTGATAAAAGAGAGAGATTCGAATTCCATGTAATTAAAATACCTTTTTCGAGATCCATTTATAGGAATATTTTATTGGGCTTTTTATTACGTAATAACAAATTAACCACTCATAAAATAGACAAATTTAATAACATTAAAAAATTCTTCAACAACTGTTTGGATCATGATTATCCAATAAATTTCTTAAATACTTATATACATCACAAATATATTAAACATCTTTGCGAATCGTGATCCAATTTCAAATCCACCACACAACAATAGGTCCACAAAGTCGGCTTGTTAGTGGTCTAGCTGTGAAGAATTTATTATTTATTTACATTTACACAGCTTACATTTTTACTCACTCTCTGGACCGTTATACTCCTTTACCATACAACTTATTACCAACCAATTGTTTGTATCCTTTTACATTTTATTACCAATCAAACACTGATTTAAATCTTTTTTCAATTTATATGGTGATGATGTGTTATATTTTTCATTTTGAGTATGTGATATACATCTTGAAGCTTAAAGAAAATTCCGTCTTACTACTCACATATTTGAATCTTCATTTCTTTGAATTTTGTAAGTAATTTTTATATTTTGATTTGTTGATAATTTTTAGAATGATAGATTTTATTTTGTAAATTTTATCGTTGAAATTTTTTGCATTTTTTAATCATTGAACTTTTTTGCAATTTGGATTTCCTAATTCAGCCTACCAAGTCGCAAAGGGGGAAGGTTGGTACCATTGAACTAGTTTAACCCCGCTTAATCGGTCCTCAGCCCGATATTGCTTTTTGACTTGCTGGGTTCCATATTTTCATTTATTTTTCTTTCATTGTTACATTTCTTTCTGGATTTTTGTCTTTTTAAATATTTTAAATTATTCTTTCATAAATTTTTACGATATATATATATATATATAAATTTTCAGTATATATAAATATATATATATATATATATATATATAAGGTTATTATATATATATATATTTTTTATATATACTGAAAATTTTATGAAAGAATAATTTAAAATATTTAAAAAGACAAAAAATCCAGAAAGAAATGACGTAACTGGAACGAAGTACAATGT
>BMAW01127733.1:0-23338 GCA_019974015.1 Nephila pilipes | reverse complement strand
AAATTTACTAATTTTACGCAAAGAAATATTTTCACATTCACAATTCGAAAGTTTCAAGTGCATCGCCAGAACTCTTTGAATACGTTTGGTGTAAACGGAGTTTCACCGAACAAATAATCGATTCCACCTCATATATAACTGCCATAGCTCGTCTGTGGTGGTTTTCTGAACGGTATGTAGGAGATACGTTATGTAACATATTTAGAGGGCACCACGATAAAATAAAGTTCAGAACTTCTGTCTTAGGGCTAGCATGTACTCGTATATCTAATTTTTAATCATATATTGATTATTTATTAACGTCACACTTAGAAGCAATACTAGGACTGTTGGTGACGTAATTCTGAGCCTCGATCAAGTGATCAGGATGACACCTGAGCTAACTCCTCCAACCTGAAACTCCC
This sequence comes from Nephila pilipes, assembly GCA_019974015.1. Taxonomy (NCBI): domain Eukaryota; kingdom Metazoa; phylum Arthropoda; class Arachnida; order Araneae; family Nephilidae; genus Nephila; species Nephila pilipes. The sequence goes on along the minus strand of BMAW01127733.1, from coordinate 22,934 downwards.
AAACCTTACCAACTTGAGAACTTATGAACATAACAGATTTAAAGTACTAGCAAAGCAACATGGCGGATCTTTAATAACATCAAGCCTCGAACTTATGACTCTACGGAATTTGGGTTTGATGAGGGTTGCGAGTTCATTACCAATATCACTAGCCTATTCTAAGCACTCAAATCATACATCTAGTCAGTTGTGAGTTAAAAGAATATTATATTCAATGGATATTCGCATGCTATCAGCTGTATAGTTTGCCCAATAAAAAAATCATAAAAAGTCTGTGATCAACTTTTGATTAAGATATCGGTGGGCGACTCTGTGTTAAAAAATGAGCTGGCTTCTCCTACTCCAACACCCCGCATCCCGCCAACCAGAGGACTTGGGATCTAAAAAGATTAATAGTACCAGCCATATTACACTGTTGAACTTTAATGGCGCAAGGGTTCGAGCCCACGACTAAACGGAGCTCAGGTTCGATGGCCGGCTTCAAGTTTGCGACCATGGCCGCTAACTTACTCCAGACACTTTAATCGTAAGACTAGTTAGTTGTGAGTCAGAAGAATACTATATTCAATGGAGATTCGCATGCAATCTAATGAATAGTTTTGCCCCATAAAAAATCTTAAAAAAGACTGTAATCAGCTTTTGATTAAACTATCGGTAGACGACTCTATGTCAACAATTATATAATGGAGCGCGTATACAAACAACAAAATAAATGGAACAAGACCGGTAAAATCCTTGGTTACGATTTGGCATTATTTTAAAAACCATGCCAAAGTGGTTTCAAACGCGAACACTGTTTCAATTGGAAGCAAGATAGCGCTGCAAATCTTACAAAATTGCCGGATCGGCAATTTTGTAAGATTTGCAGTTTAATGAAGACATGTAAAACTGCATTGCATAAAAAAGAAGAAGAAATAAAAATAAAAAAAACCTAAAAGAGCAGGAAAAATATCACTGACCTTATTATGAAGTGACGTCCTCCTCCGTCGGCTGGAAGTTAATAGTTTTGAGAGCTTAGATTTCCAGAAAATAGGTAACCTTAGGGAAGGATATCATTTAAATAATTTATTCCCAAAAATAATTTCATGTCACCAAACAGCGCCCTAGAAATAGGATCCAATTCAAGTCAAGCCAACAGTTTTTTTTAACTGTTCTCTAATTAACTTATTAGCCACTCAAGGGGTTATTTTTGAATTGGATCACATTTGGCGTACCAGGTTACTTTTTAATTTCTTATCATTTGCTTCAATTTTAATTCATTTAGCTTAAATATATGCCATTTAATAATTTATCGTTTGCTGTGATTTTAATTACATGTAGCTGATATAATATTCAATTTAATAATTTTCAGTTTACTTTAACTTTAATTACATTTAGCTTAAATATATTCAATTTAATAATTTTTCGTTTTTTTTAAATTTGAATATTGTAAAAGTTTTACTATTGTCCATTTCTCGATACTTCATCGCTTACATTACTTTTAAAATTATTTGAGTAATTTAATAGTAATTATAAGAAATACTCCTTGGGTGGCTAAATCTGTTCTTTGAAAAAATTTGCATATAACTTTTTAAATTTTTTTATTTCTTTATTTTGTTCCATTACAAATGAATTTTTCGATACTCACTATAACAATCATGCTACTTTTTGCTTACTAGCAGCTACACTTAATTTTTTTTAATATTATTATGAAAAATTTATTTATCTCACATTCAATTTTATGAAAATCTGGCCACCCCCCGGCCACCCTACGACTTGAGGAATTAATGGGTGTTTCAAATTCAAGAAATATAATTCCTTTATACTCTGTTTTTCAATTATTTTGAATTATATTTATCATTGTTGAATTTAAATTAAAGGCTAAAATTCTATAAATTTTATTTAAGTTTTGTAAATTTTAATTTTAATAGATATAGCTATATCTTCCAGTTTCAATAGATTTATCTATATTTCTTTTCAATAGACTTATATATATTTTCAAGTCTTACCCATAACTAATATAAATGCAGAAAGAGTATTTTTCAAGAGTGAACTTAACACAAATAAAGAATAGAATGTGCTTTGAATTTTAAAAGTATATTCCAAGAATAAAAATGATTTTGAAATAAAGTGGTATATTTTTGCGTTGACTTTACTCCATCGCTTCAGATGCTTCAATGCCTATTTTTGAAATTTACAGATAAACAGATTCAAAGGACAAGGTATTAAACAGGAAGAATTTAAATATATTTCAAATACAGTAATTAATTAAACTTATAGCATTTTCATAATATCTCTAAAGACTACTAAAACTAATATATTTACATTGAAGCTCCAAAAGTGGTGGAATACTTTCTAATATCGTGCAGAACCTCCTTTTTCCGCAGAAAAGTCACGACTCGAGGTGACATTGACTCAAACAAGTCCTTAGAAATCTGCCGAAGAAATATTCAGATGTGCTGCCTCTGCGAAAGTGGGATCGGGATACGATTTTATACACGACTAATTCTTAAGTCAGTCCCATATATGTATTATGGGATCAATGTGTGACGATCTAGGGAGCCAAATCATTCCATGTAACTGTCTAGAATTTTCCTCAAGCCATCCGCTGAAAAACTTCGGCCAGGAGACATAGCGCATTGCCATCCTGGGAAATTTCATTGTTTTTTGGGCACATCAACTCCCTGAACGGTCGTTAAATGGTCTCCAAGTAGCTAAATATACAATTTCCAACCAATGATTGGATCATTTTAACCAGAGGACCCAGACCAGGCTTGGTTAGAAAACACACCCATTATGGAGCCTCCACCAACTTGACAAAATTTCTTGTTGACAACTTGATCCATGGTCTCGGAGGCATTGGTCACACTGGAATCTTATCATCAGCTCGTACCAATTAGTATCGTGACTCATCAGACCAAGGAACGCTTTTTCAATCATCTAAGATCCAACATATATGTTCAAATATGCGCTTCAGCCAAAGGCATGTTCTATGTTAAGATTCTCGAGTAAATCATCTGCTACCATATCCCATCGACACCAAATTTCGCTGCACTGTCCTCACAGATACGTCTGTCTGTTGATTGTTCCTATTATTTGATACAGTGTTGCAAGTCAGGGGACACTAGCTATTCACTCAGACACCGCTGGTCTTATTCATTAAAAAGACATGGTAATCCATTGAATTATCCATATTGGGAAGTAAAGCCTAAAATGATATATACTCGTCCTACACTTGATACTGAAGATCGAGGAATATTGAATTCGTTAATAATAATCGAAAGGAAATGCGACTAGTTCCAATTAGAATTCCTCTTTCGTAGACTATTAATTCCCTTCGTTTTACCATAATAACGTTTGAAAATTTTTCATATGGATCACTTATGGGAAATGAAAGCCCTGACAACGAAGTGCCCATTTATATATTTCTTTCTTGATGCGAGGTCGCTGTAGTCCGGTGGTCATAATCCCGAGCTTGCGACTAGAATTGTTTCCATCGAGTAATAAGCTTGAGTCCTGATGCCACTACCCACCTTTTGAGAGTCTAATGCATATTAAGTTATCGAGACTGTAACTGGCGTGATGTAGAATTTTGGAGAGGGAAATGCCAGCTCAAGTGTCATCCTCGTCACTTGACCCAGGTTCAAAATTAGGAAGTTTGACGCCATTAATCCACGTGTTGCTTCCAGGTGCGACATTTTAAATAATCAATATATTTATATTAATAAACAGGTGCGGCGTTCTAAAATAATCAATATATTAATCCTATTTGGTACTACTATCATCTAAATATTTGCATACTGCTATTTCATGACTTATGAGACTTCAGTATACAATTTGTGAGTATGATTTTAACTGCAGTAATAAATAAACTTTTAAAACATTTTATGAACTATTTAAAAATTAATAAAAATGAATAATATATAAATATTTCCTTTTGCATATGTCGGCCATTTAGAAAAATCATATCACTAAAACTCTGCTCATTCATTATTTTATACGTTAAAAAAATTTCCGGATAATTCTTCAGATTGTAATGTAACATAGTGATTTTTTCTTTTGTACTCGTATTAATTTGTGTCTGATTACAAGATGTATATGGTATCTCTTTTTTTCCCTTTCTTAACTTTATCCGCAATTTAAAGCAAAACACAAGCGAAACCTCTTCTGACGTAGAAATTTTCTGTTGAACGCCCGCTAATATTTGAAATCTCTTCGAGAACTACGGATTGCTTAAGTACCTTTCTCAATTAAATTTTTTAGTTAATGTCAAAACACGACGCTTCCACAATTTGACTAAACAGTGCAGTCGACAAAGAATCGATTGTGTGGGATTAGCTTTTGACGAATATAAATAACTTTCCATTCATTATTTAGAAACGTTTGAGCACATGTGAGAACTTTTCTCAAGAATAAGTGATTAAACAGTTACTATGTTTAAGATGGAAAATGAATATACGTAAAAATATTTTTTTCTTCCAAAATTGCTTATACAAAAATGAATCGTAGTTTCCGCAAAATTAAAAAAAAAAAAAACTATTTAACAGGCTTTTCTCATTTCAATTTTAACTTGAGCTAACGTATTCTTCTCCTTTTAAAATCTCGAAAAGTATGTTTACTTTAAACTAGTTAATATTCAAAATGAATATTAATTAGCATAAATTAAGTGCACTATCGAGCCCCAGGTTCTACAGAAGCAGTTATTTTCAAGAAAAGTAAATATTTTCATCAATTTCCTAGTATATTTTCATTTTCACAAGGAAAACATTCCAAAGTACTAAAACGTTACAATCGTTAATAACAAAAACAACAAAAGGCAGACGATTCTGCCATGAAGAAATCAATTTATTAAATTAAATATTAAAATAAGATCAAACGATAAATTACTAAAGTAGACAATAATGTTCTGTTCAGTTATTAAAATAAAAAATAAAAGTAAACAATAAAATATTATATGAAATGTATCTTAGTAATGTAAATATACCTCAGAAGCAAATTAAATGTAATTATTACAATCGTGATGTAGTACATAATGTCACTCTTTTGAACCTAACACCACGTATCCTTTATTTTATGCCCACGCATTTTTGTGTTGATGCTAATCTCTCAAAACAACAACAGGTTAGCACAAGTTAAAAAAAAATATTTTCTTAAATTCAAATTATATGTTTCGTTTATAATTATCCACCACGTTTTTCACAACCCTTAGCCGCTCCTACAAATCCAGCATAGACGGAGATTAGAACTTTTTGCAAATTGTTTTCTGTAGCGTTTACGAATACTTGAATGTTTCATCAATTCATGAAGACAATGTTATTCGAGGGTCCCTTTTTTCGCCAACTACCGTTAATTCTGGATCCATAAATCTCCATCAAGCCAAAATACTCGACAGGTTTTCCTTAAGTATTCTCTTATTATCAAATTAGTATCCTATTTCTGGTGGAGCGGTTAACCTAGATTTTCCTCCAATCCAACTTTCTAGAGAACTAAGATAATGGAAAAACAATTTCCTACGAAAAGGATACCTACTATCGTTTGCTATTTCACCTAAATATAACCTAACAGAGTAGGTGTCAAGATGTACCGAATAAACAATTTATAAGAAGAAGAAACTAAGCTTTTACTTTCCCTTGAGAGGCAATTTGTATTTCTTTTGGGTGGAAAAGGTAACCCTAATTGTGTTTTATTTCTTCTTTTTTTTCCAAAGTATTGAATATTAATAAAAGTTTCCTCATTGCATATTATAATTTTAAAACATTCATTTTCAACTTTAAAGTTACAGGATTCTGGGATAATTTAATTCTTAGTTTTTTTTCTAAGCAATTGACAATAAATTACACTGTAGACTCACAAGGAAATTAGATTAAAACCTTACTCATTTCTTATATTTCTTCAAATATATTTACAACTCTCTGCTGTAAAAGAATATCAAAAAGAAATATTGTTACAAAAATTCTCGCGTAGATGTAAAAATGAAATCAATCCCTTGACGGAGGTTAATGACAAGTAACATGTTATTCGCAAACATTCAGGACAAGAATAACGCTGATAACAAATAGCATAATCATAGTAATAAATACTTCGTACGGACTCCAACAGCGCCCAACTGATATACTTGGCCACGCTACCGATAATTCAGCCAAAATTGACCCAACTCCAGCCGATTCAACCAGGCTTCGCATCTCTCCGTATTTATAGCTGTTGCTGTCAAGTATGACGTCATAATTCAAAAGAAAATTCAGTAAGAGTCCATAACTTTCGCAAGAATCGAGATATCACTAAGATTCCAACACTTTCTGGAATCTCAGTTTTGTCGTCAAGTTGATCGCAAAATTCGTCACTAAAGTTAAGGGTTTGGGTTAAGGATTTAATTGTTTTAGGTTTCCTTTGCTGATTAACGCAATTTATGTAATTGTCTATTTTCCCTTATAAGAGAAACTTTGATGGGAAGCGTCAACTCGAGATCTTAATAGTATATATTTTAGAGAAATTGAAGAATAAATATTTCGGTGATCTAGAGTATTGTCCCGTTACGGTTTTTTTTTTTTGGGGGGGGGGGGGGGGCCTGCATTACGAGGATCGGTTGGTTGATCTTGAATGAGAAAAGAGGTTCGAATATAAACAACCACCGTATGGGGGGAGCTGATGCACGTTTAATCTATTCGAGACCCAAGTCCTTCTGTTCGCATGGAGTGAAAGTTTGGAGAGGGAAGAATCAGCTCAGGCGTCATCCTCGTCACTGGACCAAGGCTTCAATATTCGAAGTCTATCTCAAATAACTCCATTGTTGATAAATTTCCCTATTGTTGAAGTAAAAATAATTTGGCTGAAGTCAGAGTATGAAAATCCTAGCTTTGATTTCATGCTTAAATCTCGTATTCTTACGGCTCATAAAATTGCACATCAAATTTCGTCATTGTTTCAGTTTTTGATTACATTTCTGAATGTTTCAATTATTATTACTGTGTGTTTTTAATTATTTACCTTTTATATATGTATACATTTTTGTCTAGTACTTAATTTTTAGTTCACCAGTTTGTGGACATTTTTTGTGTTGTGCAATTTAACCTATTATATGATGCCTGTTATACGTATTATTTCTGAAAGAAAATTCTACTTTTAATTTTTTTTATTCTTTTCGCTTGCATTTCCTACTCTGTAAACACATTGTAAGCTTTTATTTACCATTGAATATCGCAATTATATAATATCTTATGATATTTGTTCCATCATGTACTGTTATATCCTAGCATTTCCTGTTGAAAGTTTCTCTTTACAAAGAAATGTCGAGTGAGGGGGAGGGGGTGATTGTCTCTCGGGAGGCCGGTTTGTATCTCTTTGAGTGAGTTCGGTGTCCTTGGGCATTCTACCAAAAACCCTTATGTTGCTTCTAATTGCTACGTTATTAAACAATCATATTTCCCATAAGAATTGAAAGTCTGTAAGGATTTTCTACCTTTATTACTATTTTAAATAAATATTAAGAAAAACATTGTTGATTTATTAGAACAAAAATAAAAAAAAAAAAAAACTAACCGGATGGAGACAACAGCATCAAAATCTATCTGCAAAATGATACATGTTTCTAAATACTGATAATATATGTTTTGTGAGTATAACTAGCTAAGCTTTTCAAATTACCAAATCTTTAGCATCATTGGTATATTCTAAGGAATCGATTCTATCAATGAAGAGAGAAGAGTTCATCAAGCTACTTACCCTATAGGGATTAAGAGATATAATCAAAGAACTAAGAGAACCATTCGCGAAATGGAAAAAGGGAATAAAAAGAATATTAAGATCCTAATGTTCTACCAAAATCCCTAAATAATGAAACACTGCTTAACATGCATTATTTTTATCTGAAGAATTCCTGAATGAAAACAGAAATGGTATTTAATTCTAATCTAAAATTATTGTCTTCTTTTAGAGAGTATTATTTCTTGAAGATGTTTAGGGATTGATACTTAGAAATAAAGGGAATAATCTGCTTGTTACAAATGAATCAACATTAAACAATGTTAGCCTTATTTCGCGTACTTAAATCTGATTTTTTTTTAAAAAAAAAAATCAGTTTGAGTATAAGTGGGTTTTTGTTGTTTTATTAAAACCTATATATATCTGTCTTACGCGAAAAACAGAATACAAACTGAAAATAATGTTTCTTATGCAGATAGAAATTAAAAAAAATTCTGCAAAATTAATATAAGTTTATTGATTCAAATATTTATACCATAAGCATATTTTGTAAGATTTTAAGGAATATATAATGTTTTTTCTTAGGCAATCACATAATACTCTTCTTATGACTCCAAAGTCAATTTTAAGTTAATGGCGTTCTCTAAAGTGGAATTGTACGCTTTATGGATTCTAATCATTACATATTTTATTGTTTTACTGCAGAATTTCGTCATTAAATCTGGTTTAAAAAATAATGTACTTAGAACAACAATGGATTAAAAAATAAAACTTATACGAAGGTATTCAAAAAATACTTTTTTTTTTCAAGACAGGTGGCCTTTCAAATGCATTTTGGTGTTACCATCGTGTGCTGCCACATGTTAAACGACAACAAAGCTAATTTAAGCCTGACTCATTGGTTAATTTTGATTTAATGCAATTAAAATTTGATTGCTACCACACCAATTTAATCTTGGCTATTTTACGCCGAGTTTTCTCTGTTTTTGAGACCCATTTTCATTATTAAACACTGGAAACCTAGTGATAGTAAAAAATGGGTTGCTTTTGATGAATCTGATCTAAAAAAACGAAGTCATTCTCATCAATGGGAAAAATTAAGGTGAAGAATTTTTGGGTTGCAAAGGGCATCATATTGATGGACTTTTATAAATAAAAAAGAGGAAGGGAAATAGAACACTGGACAGCAATACAATTAGTTTCATTCTTTTCCATTTCTCATTCCTGATACCTCTTTTCCCAATCTTAAATAATTTGCGTTGTTTCCATTGAATCTTGAGTTCGAGCCCTGATACTACTTAAGATCCCTTATGTAGCGGGACTGATGCATGTTAAATCTGTCGAGGTTCCAAGTCATCCCATTGGCGAGATGTGTACGTTTAAAAAGTGGGCTGCTAGCTCAGGTATCTTCCTCGTCACTTAATCAAGACTCAACATAATGAGGTCCGTTGCCAATATCAATGTGCTATGCTAACAAACAATCTATCAAACCCATTACTAACAAAAATACTTTTTTAGACCGTCCACATGTACACGGATCTACAGAATCTGTAAAAGTAATGTAAGATATCACATAGCAATCATGGAGTCTTAAATAACGTTCAGGCGGATCCACTCAATCAATCCCATTAGTCTATCAACTCATCCTGTCAATTAATCATATTCTTAACACTGATACTTTTAGAATGGTCCTCATGTACGTAGACTTACAAAATATGTGATTAAGATTATTTATTAATGTCGCACTGAGAATTACACGAGGGCTATTTGCGATTGTCCTCGTAATTTTGAGTCTAGGTCAAGTGACGAGAACGATATTTGAGCTGGTACCTCTTTTTCCAAATTTCAGCACCCTGCTGATTGAAGGACTTGAAGCTTCAACAGATTTAACGTTCATCAGCCCCGTTTCAGGAAGGGTCTTTAATGGCATCAGGACTCGAGTCCACGACTTGACTGGCGAAGGTTACATGGCGAAACACTTTTAAATTTTATTATTGTGTTTCTTTAACATTAATCTTAACTATTGACATTTCTTGGTGAGTAAATATTTTAACGATAGTAAAGCATGATAAATAATCGTTTACAATAGATTGTTCTTAGAATTTGGCAACATCTAAAAAGAAATTTTTTTCACTTTGATACAAAAATGGATATATAATTTTTTTGAAAAATCTTGATATATATATATATATATATATATTGTCACGTAGAATGAAAGTCAAAAAGAAACTTTGATATTTAATCTCAACTCTTCATATTAATTACTTTATTAGTGTTAAGAGCTTAGTATTAAGATACCAGGATGCAAAAGCAAGATACTTGAACTCAGGAAGATGAAAATCTATCTACAGCCTTTATGAGAGGTATGTATATATGTGTGTGTGTGTGTGTGTGTGTGTGTGTGTGTGTGTGTGTGTGTGTGTGTGTGTGTGTGTGTGTGTGTGTGATTGTGTGTGTGTGATTGTGTGTGTGTGTGTGTGTGTGTGTGTGTGTGGAGAGAGAGAGAGAGAGAGAGAGAGAGAGATGGGTCATTAGAAGCAAACGGGGATCGCTACAATATCTCAATGAGAAATTAATATGAATTAAATTTAATACTTTCTGTGCTTAAGCAAAATATCGGAGTATGGAAGCACATTTTTATACACAAAAAAATACCAATCCATTATCGAATCCTATTATAATAGCAGTGTACAAAATTCCTGTCAATTTCTTACTGAAATAAATATCTCTAACCTACTCCTAACAGAATTAATTCCTTTGTCCTTTATTCTAACGAGAAAATAAAAGTTTATAACTCCCCTTTTTATTAAAGGGGTTAATCGCACATTTTTTAATGTTATTAAATTTCAAGAACTCTTTGTGTCAAAGGTACACTTTCACATATAGTTCAAAGCACATTGTCCATGATCGTTTAAAGAACACATAATCTCATATTGTTTAAGAACGTATTTTCTTATATTGTTACTGAAGCATACACACACACTCACACATTGTCTCATATTGTTGAGGATACTTCGACATATAATTTTAAGGAACACACAGTATCTAATCATTTAAAACGCATTATCTCACATTGTCAAGGACACATTGTCTCATATTAATAAGAAATGCATTATCCTATATTTAAAAAGAAAATGTATATTTTGATATTGTTAAGGATATATTATCTCGTATCACTGTAAGAAAGATTTGTCCCACCTATTGTTAACGATACATTGTCTAATATTGTTCCGGGCATATTGCATGATATTGTTGACTAGTACATTATCTCATATTGTTAAAAACCTATTGTCTCGTATTATTAAAAATATATTATCGCATACTTTTAAGGATGCATTGCCTCAAATCATGAAAGACACATTATCTTGTATTATTGTAATGCGGTATTACATTACATTATCTTGTAATGAGGTATTACCTCACTGTTAAGGACACGTTGTCTCTTATCGTTAACAACAAATTGACTCATATCATTTTGAACGTTTTGTCTCATATTTGTTGAAAAATGTATTGATAAGTACTCATTGTCTCATATTGTTCAGAACGCATTGTGTGTGTGGCATCAGATACCTAAGGATACATTGTCGTGTATTGCTTTACGACTTAAGGATTTGTTGTCTTTTAAGCGAAGACAAACATAAAATTAAAACACTTAAAAACTCAAAACGCCATTCATATGTCTAATAAAATATTTTCAATAAATATTACTAATATATAACATTCATCAAAATTTTAGCAAAAGAAAGAAGTATAAATTATTGAATAAATTAAACACCTGTTAGAATTGGCTATCTGCAAAATTTCAATGTTTAAACGTTTAGTTCATGAATCGTTAAATTTTCACGAATTTTCCATCGCCTTCAGCTGAGAATCCAGATTATATCTAGTAAAGATTGATCTTTCTAAGCAAATCGATTGAAGCTCGAATCGATGAAACCTTTTTCAGCCCTTTATGAAAGATTTTTATCGAAATATGAAAGAAATGCAGAATAAAAATTCCAAAATAAGGGTACGATTTCGATTTTCATATAACTTTACGAGTTGTTTTTCTAGAATTTGAATGAACACACTCCTAAGCTTTTTTTTTTAGAATGAATGAGGTATACAAATTACTGATTTTGAATTTTTTCATCATTCATCAAAGAGCTAAAAAAATTCACAGTAAATTCTATAAAAAATATTTTAGGCATCAAAAAAATTCATTCAGCTAGATATAATTTTTTCCTGAATTTATCGAAGGTATAAAAAGTGATTTTTTTTTTTTCGTATTCTTTTGCAAAGCAAAACGAAATAAAAAGCTACCAAAAATCTTTAGGAGTATTCGACTCTTTTCAAGAACACTTTCTAAATGAATTATTTTTTAATATATGTTAGTACACACAAAGATACGGAGCATGATTATTCAATAAATTTTTGTTCACAAAAATATTCTTAACAAATCGCATTTCTTATTGTTCGACAAGCAATGCATGCAATAAATAGTCTTCAACTATTAGTAATTACATAAAAAAAACTGATATTTTAAGAATTTTTTTAAATATTAACAATTTTCGATTAAAAAATATCAGTTTTTTTTTTTTTTTTAACACATGAAGCATTTAATTTTTGAATTTATATTCAGTGTAATTCGTTATTTAAAAAATAAAAGTGATTATTTGTTTATTTACAACAGATTCTTACAATTTGAATACTCATACTGTGCGTGCGTCTCTACTTTGGTTCTTTTACTTTGCATCAATCAATAACGAATTTATTTTATCTTCACACGAGAGGGAGGCCGATTCATCAGAATCTACGGATCATGCAACATTCGTCCACTCACATTATAATTGCGTTAGAAGTGACAAACATTTTCCCCTTTTTGTTTGTGCAGGAAAGTTAACATTATAAAGATCACATGGCAATAGCTGTAGATATCTTTTGGTATTTTACATATAATCTGATGGTTTGGTAGTGAATATCCCTATCAGTCCAAAGTGTGGGAAATGCCAATCTAAGTATTTTCGAAACTCACGCGATCACATAAATTAAAAGATTAAAAAGAATGGGATCACACTATATATATATATATATTATCTCTTAATACAATTCCATTAAATCTTTTAATTTATTCGATCATGTGATTGCTAAGTCTGCTTATTCAGTGGTTTTTGAAATTCAAAGCAGTGTGGATAATCTCTGCTATACTCTGCTTCTCGATACAAAATACCTAAAGATCCCTACACCTAGGACCACATGATTTGAATAATCTTTGCTTTCCCCAACAAGGAACTTTTCCGTTCACATCGTTCTTAATTGATTGGCCCTCTCGTGTAACATTGATAAATGTTTAATTTAAGTATTTTAAATTTCTTCATTGTTATGCGACTGAATTGCAAAATGTTATAAAGTTCAAATGTTAATAACTATAAAATTTATAGTTCTACAAACACACAGATATATATATATATATATATATTCAAAATTGCGTACGTAAGTTTCGTGTTTTTTTATTGAAGACAGGCATGTTTCTACTTCCCTTTTTTACAATCCATTTAAATATTTTTGCTAATCAAATATTGCTAGTAATAAATCTTAGAATACTCAGAAAATACTTTTCTCAGTTTAAAAGTGACAGTTACTATAGAAAACATAAAAATATCATATTTTAATTAGTTAGGAAATCCTTCTTTATTGGAATAAATTTAAAAAAATAAAAGTTTTGACTGACATGTACGGATACAATATTATACAAAGTAAATAAAATATTAATTAAAAGGAAGTATGTATCTTGTAAAAGAAAACAGCTTCTTTGATCGGTTAAATTAACATAAGAAATTAATTCATGGCTGCGAGCGATTTTTGTTAAACATCTTTTGCAGCATCAATTATCGTTTTTCTCTTCTACCTTATTAATTAAAAAAATTAATTAACTCCCCTGATTAATTAATGTTAGTACCGCTACAATTAATGTCAGAAATTTCAAGATATAGAACAAATCAACAACAATAAATAAATTACTTCATTAAAGTTAACGAATAAAACTTATACGTGTTCATTCTTTGCTTTAATAATTTTTTCTACTGATTGAAATTCAGTTATAGTTTGCTAGAATTAATAAGAGAGAGATTTAAAATTCAGATGACTTTTCTCGTTTTGAAATTTCTTTCGTTTTAAGTACTATAATCCTGAAATTCTTACAGAGAAATCTTTTAATGCGTTTTGTATGTCAGTTGACTTTTTTTTGTGTTTTATGTAATTAAAATCACGTAAGTAAATATTATAAGAATATTTATTTCTTTTCAGTTTGGTATAAATTATTAAATGCGTTAAGCGAAACAGATATTTTAATAAATTATTCTTGAAGAATAGGAGCGATATATTTTTAACGTGATTTTCAATTCTAAAACTTAACGAAAACAGTAACAAATATTACATTTGGCTATTTTAATAAACCAACACAAAATGTTAAAGATGTTTCATTAAGAGAAAATACGTTCAAGAATTTTAATGCGTTGTTTGACCTTGATATCTTACATTATTTTCATTCAAACATTTATTTTTAAATTTTAATACATTTATTCAAACTGTCTTATTTATAACAATTATCAGATATTTGTTATAATTTATATAATATATAGCATTTTATATAATATATAGTATATATATAATATATAGCATATATATAATATACAGCATTTATATAATATATAGCATATAATAATATATAGCATTTTCCATAAATTTATTACTCTATGTATTTTCAATACGATATATTAGGGTATTTAGAAATATTTTACACCTCATTATATCCGTTTCACTAGTCATAATTTATTTTATAACAAGTGCATTGCTTCAAAAAAAATTCACAGACCATACATAATTCATTCTGAATGCATGAAAAATAAAAATAACTATTATTAATTTTCATTCAAAATAAACAGTGGCTGTAGATATTTCAAACATAACTTGGGAGTATTACAATTGGTCTCCTCAATTTCTTAGTATCATTCATTTTGTTCTATTCTATTAATCCTACATTTTTCAATTAATCTATTTGAAGTTCATTTACACAAATATCCAAAGAGAGGAAGGAAACAGCATTTTTAATTTTGTTACTTAATAATGTTCTTGAACCCGTCAAAATGATAAAACGATATTTAAATAGCACTATCAAAACAGGGATATATCTTGTAGCCATTGTAGTTGTTACAAGAATTTGACTCAAACTATATATATTGTTCAATTCATTATATTTCTTCAATTTATTGAATTTTCGTAGATCACATTTCATTCGGATTCAAGTTTTATCTCGTGCAATTCAATATATAAAATATTCCCAGGGTTAGTTAAGATAAGGTAGAAGATAGATCAATATTACAATGTGAATTTAGTTCTTCTACACGAATACTGAAAAGACCACGAGTTTTAAAAATTAATTTTAGACTCCATAGGCCACCGATTGAATTGATTTCTTTTGGTAAGTACATGAATAATGACTCCGAGGTACCCCCGTGATTTTTTGTTTCTCTCATGAAATTTGATGATTTTAATAAACATGAAAGATGTACCCCAGGGTTGTGATAGCGATCTTTTTCAATTTTCGACAATTCTCGTCATTCCCTTCTCTATGCCCTTTCTTCCTTTCTTGCATTTACTGAGTATAGTCTGGATAACAGATATATATATATATATATATATTTTGTTTTGTAAAATAACGAGTGTTTGGCTCAGTGTGGTCAAATATGGCTCTCGCATCAATATAACCAAGGAACAAGACTGTCTATTGTGCCCTAGAAAATATTTTATAAATATTCGAAATTTTCAATTAATTCCTTGTGGCGAACTTTCTTCGTTATTTAGCTTTACAACCGTGTAAGTGTCTAATTAAATAGTCAATAAATTCAAAATTCTAATTGAACTTGCTTCATAGAAAGACAGTATAGTATATTAGCTATCAACACAGAACATGCAAGATAGTTGCCTCTCTCGAATCCCTCTATATTCAGTCAGTCCTAACTTATATTCTAATAATAAAGTCTTAACTTACCCAAACACTCGTTCCGATTCAGACACTCAATGTTTATAGCAAAAGTTCAACTCATTATTCTAACTAGTAGTCGGTTCTAGTTATCCTTAATCCAAGCAATTAAATACGATGGGTCACTGCAATTTACGTATATTTATCAGCTTGTCGTTATCCTTTGTCTCCCTTCTCTTTCCTTTCAATTTCATATTGTTTGTATATTACTATTATTTTTATTAAATTCTGTACTTTCGTCACATTTCTATAATTTATCTAATCTTGGTTGGCAAGGAGTGGTGATTATACACTATTCACATTACAAAATGTCCCAAAAGTTAGCGAAGAAAAAACCATTAACAGTCTGACGTCACACCTTCATAGAATAAACTATAAATAAGAATACATACTTATTACCTATTTAACGATATATAATAAACTTGATTGGTTGAGGATATACTTCAACTATAGCAAAACAATTGTTAGTGTTTTATTAAAATGTGTGTGTTACCTTTCTTTTTATATAAAATTAAAAGTTTCTATACGATCTTCAAATACATCCCTTTAACAATTACGCATTAAAGTGGAGATGAAAAGTATTTGCTTCCGGAAAAGGCATTTTGGAAATATTTATAGGATATGTTCCTAAGGGAAGTTTTTCAAGGCTTTTTAAATTGATTTTTCTTCGCGAATAAGACTTTTACTTTAATAAATACAATGAAATCCAGTGTTTAACAAAGCAGTTTAATGTCTTATATGTTCTCTTTTTTACCTTTCCATTTGGTAGGAATATAAAAATTCCTACTAGAGCCCAAGAAAGCACCAAAGTTAATTTCTGTCCCTTTGTGCACTTGAATAATGGGTCTAAACAGTTTAATCTAGTTTCGCCTTCCGCAGCGAAATTTCAATCCATGTTCAATGGACAAGGATTTAGGAGAGACAAATTGACCAAATGTGATTACTTTTACTTCACGTCGTTAACGTAAGTGTCTTTGGACCGATAACAACAACTTTAACTTGGAATTGCATCTTGAGACATTGTAACATTTATCACTTCGAGGCGATTTAATACACATTTAAACGTCCATAATATCTGTTAAAATGAAAGCTTACCTACTTTAGACCAAAATAAAAAGTTAACTATTAGTTTCTTTCACTCATTAAAGTAAAATTTTGTTTGTCGAAATGACGAAATGGAAGGAGGGTTGCTCTTATAGTACCAAAGTATGGAATGAGAAATGGAGAACTCACTGTATGATACTTTTCGTAATCCTAAAATTCCTTCCAGTAATTTTTTTGTTGAATGAGACTGTCTTCATCTTCATTGGAGTAGATAACTTGGATTATGATGTGATTGCTTATTACGTCATATTTAGAAGCAACAAGCGGGTTGTTGGCGATGGACCACGTAATTTTGAGCTTCGGTCGAATGACGAGGACAAAACGTGAGTTAGCACCTCACTCTCCAAATTTCCAAACTACACCAACCGAAGGAGTTGGAACTTTGATCAGATTTGACGTACATCAGTCCCTGCTACACGGTGGGTCTTTAATGGCATCAAAGCTGGAACCCATGACTCGACAATAACCGCGACCGTGACCTCTAGGCTACCGTTGCCATAAAGCCAATACGATAGGTAGATAGTTTTCAAGTATTTATTAAAGCTGTTTCCGTAAAATAAAAAGTGTGCAGTCACTTTTATTTAGTGTATGTGTTTATTTGTTTGAATTTTGATTTCGAATTGATGTTAAGAAAACTGTTAGACTCTAAATTAATTTCATTAACAGCTTTAGTCCTCAGAATTCTCTGTTAAATATTATATCAACCTCATTATAAATATATGTTCTTCAAATGACCAGTTATTAATGTTTTTATACATATTTTTGTCTTTTTGAGAGTAAAAAAACCATAAAAGTATATGAATATGAGATATGAAAAAATTTTCACATCCATATTCTTTGATTTCCTCAACATATACATTTAGATTTTTTTTATTTAAATGATAAATACTGAAAGTTGTTTTTTTTTCCAACTTTATATTCATCTATTATTCGTTTTTTAATTGTTTTTTTATATTTTCTTTGACAATCATTAACAGTGTCCTCATGTTTCGTTATTAACATTTCAAAAATTTTTCAGTATTTTAATGATCTAGATCCGGCATCTTTATAATGATATTTTTAATGATGTCCGTTACGTTTCTTAATTTTTTTTTGTATTATAACCTCCCGTTCAAAGCTACTTTGATGCATTTCAACTCCTTTATTTACATACGGGTGAATATGCATAATTTATAGTTTTCTAAATGAGTCGTGTAAACTACCGTATAAAAGGAAGAACTTAAGCTAAATCAATATATCTTCGGCTTAATAAGTAGTAATAATAAATGCAATTATTTTTATTTTATTTATTTACTTATTTTTGGTTGTTTCATTTTGCTATAGGATTGCTTCTTCCTTTTCCGTCTTCTGGATATTGTCTTTTATAATGCTTCGAGTGTCTTATTTTTTTTTTATTTTTTCATGCAATACTTTTCTCAGACAACAAGTGGCTACGGTAACCCAGTGGTCATGGCTTTGATCTTATGGCCGAGGCTCAACATTATGAGGTCCGTCGCCTATAGCTTCGCGTTGCTTCTAAATGCGACTTTAATAACTAATCAATCAATAGGAGGAAGGGAGATTCTCAGTCAACTAATAAAAATACCTCTTTTAGATTCTGGTTTATGGCAGTGGTGCTTTAATTTTTTAAACAATAAGTTTCGTTCTTATTTATAGTACATTTCAGTTCTCTTTTCAATGATTATTTTACTCTGATCGATCTATTCTACTTACTTTTAGTTAATAGCTGAAGTGAACTGCGATCTCTTAGTACTTAAAGATGTTCTTTCAAGCATTTGGGATGTTTTAAATTGCTCAAATTTTAAAAAATAATTCACATACATTCGACTTAGAGAACGAAGTTTTTAGACTAAAAATGTTTTATAGCTTTGCGAATTAATAGAGTTGCTGATGGTAAAATTATGCAAAAAATGAGCATAATTTAACAATTTTCCGTTTAGGTTTGTTAATAATTATGTTTATTTCAAGCTAAGAGAAATAAAAATAAATACTGTTGTTTTTCCTCTGACGCTGGGAATTTTTGAGGGTTTATTTAGTCACACAAACTGCGAAACTTCTTAGAGCGTCTTGAGTGAGTTTTGAAATTCTATACGCAACCTTTGGAACTATTATTTGTGTTATACAAATCAAACTCAAAACTTCATAAATTTATCACATCTAGTGAAATATCTCTCACCATTCCATATAGGGATGTATTAAGCGCTACTTTAAATTAGTTATTCGTGAATATTGGCAGAAGCAATGGAATCTGGAATTCTACAATAAATTGCATCACGTAAAACTCATTATTTCTCATTGAAATCCATTTACACTTAGAAGACAAATGTTATTATAGCCCTTCAGCGAATTGGACATACAAGATTGACGTATAGATAACTTTTACTCGAAGAAATTGTCCCAATGTTTTATTATTATATTTGTCCTCAGACAGTGAGACATATCTAATATGAATGTTTTGCATTCTGCGTTCTTTTTAGACATTTTAAATCATTTAATATTTCTTTAATTAACTTTGTTGACGAAACCTCCACCAAATATTTTTAACTACATTCTTATAAATGTTGAAAATCTGATTTTTCTCTGATTTTACACTTGGCTAGCTTTTAAACTGTTCTATGTATTAAAATAGTAACCTATTCTCCTTATGTTAGGTACAATATGTCCCAAAAGTATCCACTTCCATAAAATTATACAATCAACCAACCGATCATAAATAAAAATTAGTCAGGAGTTTCACACTGATCAGTCCCTTGATAATGACTAAAAGAATAAAATCATAAGATTTATTATTTCCTATGTAGAGCTTAGGAAACTATTTTTTTTTCTTTTTCTTTTGCTGTAACTGTTTATAATCTGCGATTAGAAATAATAAAAAGCTTAGGAAACTTTTCTGAGGTATACCATTTTTGACATAAAAAAATAATAAAATTCTTTTTAAAATGCTTTGAAAACTACAAATATTTTGACTGGTGTATCATCATCATGTTATAGTAAAATCATGTTACTGCTTCGTTGTGTTTTAGTATTGTGAAATTCTTAGATGGAATTCCTGTATCGGCTCTTATAATTTACGATTATCCATTTTTTCCCCTCCAGATGCAAAAAAAAAAATTCAATTAATTGAGAAACCCATTCTTTCGATATTCTTAGTTCTAAAAAAATGCAAGTCTCGATGAGAAAATGATTCGCTACATTCAAATGTTGGTTGAATCCTATTTTAAACTACACCTTGGGGACGAAAATAAGTAGCACCAAAAAGCGCGATGAGCACCGAATTGGTAACCCTTGTTATCCAATCATATTAGACCTATCTTTAACATATCCCGACTTTTAGCACAATTTGGCTCCAGTTTATTTTTTGTCGCTAAGGAATTGACTGTAATAGCATTTACTCAGTTTCGTTATGTTTTTCACTATTGATTATATTTCTTAAGTTAAATTTATTAAAACCAATTTCGGAAATTATTAATCTGCTTGGATTCTTTATGGTACAGGACTTCCGTCTCTCTTTGAATTACTCATTTAACTCTGAACTATGTATTTTGAGCTTAACAAGACCAAATAATCATAGAGTGTTAGAGTAGAAGCTCCGATTATAGATGGGAATCAAATAAAATGAATAACAAATTACTCATTGAGAACACCAACATTTGAAGCATTTTAAAAAATTATTAAAACAACAAGATTTAAATTTAATGATTACATAACGGAAACTGATAAATCCGAGATACGATACGTGGTGCCCCGATGTAGATATTAGATTTGAGTACTATTACATATTGTGAGAAAAATGAATAATACGTCGAAATGGGAGAACATGTGTGTCGAGTGTGAAGCGTCTCCCCAGAGAAGTGTGAAGAGAGTCAGATGAAATCATTTAGGTGTCTCTCTCAAATTATGACAAACTTCGTATTTAAATGTGTCACCGGGAGGGATCCAGGGTCTCCACAAAGAGAAGAAAAGTACCCTTTCCTTACGAAATGAATCGATAACATTCTTGAGCTTAAGTGTTCTCTGATATTCTAAGTGCATTTCACTAGCGAATGTAAAGAGTTTAAGAGGAAAAGTCCCAAATAGAAATCCATTTCATTATGATGGTAGGAACTACGTATCACTGAATTTATTAATTTTTGACATTCCATTTCAATCTTAATTGTGTACTCTTTGTAAATAGTCCCTGGACCTATAAGTATAAAAGTACCACAGCTTAGGTTACACTAGCTTATAGAATTAAAATTGTGGAGAAAATAATACATTGACCTGACTACAAATAATAAAATATCAAATAGCTTTGTGTAATAAACAATAAAGAATATTCATGTTTCTCGTGCCATTTCTATAGATAAAAAAATTATATAAAAAATAACAGCAGTTTTTCAGGAGAAAAGGTGTAAAAAAGAATTTATATTTAAAAGCAAAACTAAAACTATTATCTTCTGAACGAAATGTTAACAACTTCTTTCATAATATTTTATTTAAAAACAAGAAAGAAAACATAGAATTGAATAATATAAATATCATATGGACAGATATTATTTTATTACAATTATAATGCATGAACCTTCTTGGAACTCAGTAAGAAAGCATTTCAATTAAATTATAATGATACTTTTATAACTAGAATGTTACTTAAATCTCTAGGAAAACATAATATTTAATAATATTTTCAAATGTCAAACATTTAATAAACAGTTACCTTCACCAAGCAACCCTTCGAATTCAAAGGAACTATACAATAAAATGCAAGAACTTCACTAAAATAGACGAAGTTTTGTTATAGAAATAATGAAAGTTTTATAACTATATCAGCAGACTTTATTCCAAATTCTAACATTCCAATTAAGCTTTTCTAAATTTCACTCTAACGTAAAACTTTAGTTCAAGGTAGTCTGGGGAAATATCTTGTCATGTAAAAATAAGTAGACCGATAACTTAGAAAGAAGCTTATAGTTTCTGAAGATGCGAAAAGTTTATTCTATATAATAAGGTGGTTCCAACTTTCCGATTAGAATAAGAAAATAAATTTCATGTGAATCACTGGATCTTATTTCTCTGTCTATAATTTGTAAAACCTATTTATTATGAGTTATTACTTAAGATTATATATATATATATATATCAGATAAAGTAGATAAAAATAAACAAAACATCAAGTAATTAAAATATGTAAAATTTGAAAAAAAAAAAATTTCAAAAGACAAAAATAGAGAATAACACGTTGAATGTTTATCAGGTTTAATACTGCAAAGCTGGGTTATTCTGGAATAATAGGCTTAACTATCACCATAAATAAAACATATTATTAAAAAAAAATGGTTATGAAATCAAAAACAGAAATTGAAAAAAAATTTAATAACTAAAATCCAAAAATTTAATTACAAAGCACACACAAAAAGCCGAAAAATTCTTTAAGAATCAAAAGGAAAAAAGAAAAAAAAGAACTATAAAAAAAATTCAAAAAATTTAAAGTTTAACATTCCAGGTGTATTACTATTAGAGTGGCCGTGGTAGCTTAGTGGTCATGGTTTCGGATTCGTGGCCGGCGGTTTTCGTTCATTTGCGGATTCGATCCTTCGCTACCAAAGACTCGCCGTGTAGCCGGGGATGATGCACGTTAAATCTGTCGGGGCCCAAAGTCCTCCCGTTGCCCTGGTGGGGAAGTTAGGAGAGGGGGTTACTAGCTCAGGTGTCGTCCTCGTCACTTGACCGAGGTTCAAAATTACGATGTCCGTCGCCAGTAGCTCTCGTGTTGCTTCTAGAGCGACGTTAATAAACATTAAACTAAACTAAGTATTAATATTAGATTCATAGAATACAAATAAGTGAAAAGAAACTTACATTGCAAGAACAAATTTAATAACAGCTTATTTGTGTGTGTGTGCAGGCAAACTGCTTTTATTATAATTTATATCATTGGTATAAATACCGACTTTTTCTGAAATTTCAAATCATATTAGTGTATTTCTTATGTGTGTTTATAAAAATTTTAATAATTTAATGCTGATATTTATTTAATAATTCCGAATTAAATTTCTATTTAATGCTTTATTTCATGCTTTTTATTTATAAATCACTATGCATATAATAATCGAAAGCATCGACTTTAAAAATAAAATATTTTTCAGAAGTAATC
>BMAW01127732.1:0-11383 GCA_019974015.1 Nephila pilipes | reverse complement strand
ATGTTTCAAAATTAAAAAACTAAATAAAATAAGTTCTTTTTTATGTATAAAGAAAAATGTCGTGCATTTATCATCGAAATTAATCTGAGATTTTTTTTATTGTCTCTATTCTTTTCCTCCACTTCCAAAGCATCAAGTTTTTTTTCAAAAATAAAAATAATAATATAATATTATGTTGATATTAATATATATATATATATATATATATACTATATATAATCTCAGTAACCATAGGTAAAATATTAAAATCCTCTTGGATGACTCTTTATCGTACACCATCTATAAGTATGTATTCTTTTTTCAATTTTTCTTTTGTCTTTGTTATTTTCTGGGGTTTGTTACTGTCATGGATCGTGTTGTATCCATACTGTAAATAATATATATAATTTTGTTAATTTAATTTATTATTCAAATAATATTTTTGTGTATAAACATATTTTGAAGCTGAATAAAATATTTGTATCTGTGAAAATGTTCTTTTTTATTTTTAGGGTTATAAAAAAATCAACAAAAGAGAGGGGAAAGTCACTCAAACAAAATATTATTCAAAAAAATTTTGTGGACACACATGTGAATGAATTTTGTGGAATTTCACATGGACAATTACATGTTGCATGTTCTAGAGTCAGCAAATCAGACAATCTCTATATCTGAACAGACAATGGAACAATAAAAAATATTTTATACCCACAAGAATTATGAAATTAAATATATTAGAAACGTGCATTTTCTCTTTTCTTTCTTTTCCATTTAACCAGACTGAGCCACAGCAAAGCATAGCTGGATACAGCTAGTCCTTTAATAATTTCAAATAATAATGATCCAGAAAAAAAATGTTTAATATTCTTCAATTTAACAGATTAATTTCTCAACCTCAAAGACAAACCAACATTTTTCCATATTATTTTGCCACAACAGTTTGCTTTAGATTTTCTAAACAAAGAGATACAGACCATATTTCAGCAACTTTCGCCCCAAAAAATTGAACCATAAACACAACATTGTTTCAAACTACTTTCAACATGATCAGCAAAATGATTACGACTCCTGGAGTTTTATACAAATTTGATATCGAGAATAATGCAATGAATAGTTCCTATAACTATGTAAATGATATAAAACACATATTGACTACGAAAACACATGTTCCCTGAATGTAATCTTTTGAATTCAAAATAGCCTCATAATGTGACATCGATTTTAAAGAATTTCAGAATAAGGAAATAATCAATAAATAAGTGAGTAGGGTGTTACTATAAGGGTTGAAATACTTTTAAATTTATCATATAATAATTCGAGATAAAAACCAACATTTTTAAAAACAACGTTTTTATATGGTGGCAAAGTTTATTAAAAAGAATTATTGAAATATTAGTTAAAACTGGTCGCAAATATCTAAATATTGCATTGTTAGGCAAGTAAGAACGGTTCCCAAAATTTCAGAGCTGTAACTTGATGGGAAGTTGGTTAAATTAATGATAGAAAATTTGATGACACACTGATACGCACACAGACAGACACTCGCCAAGTGAAATACATAAAAACTAACTAAAATTAATTCATCCGGTAAATTAATGGTTGGAATGCAGTTTAACCCAACCACTCTTGGCGACAAGAATTATTTGGCAGTATTTTGCGAAATGTGGCTACCCTGTTCCGTTTCACGGATTTAACGCTCAACAAAAAAAAAAAAACGCCAAGTTTGGTGCCAATTTTTGAAATCGCGCCAAGTGCTTGGGCTAAACTGCAGTGAGTGAGTGGAAGTAAGGTATGGCGCAAAAGCTGAATGGCTATGCTGCGCCAAACAAGATTAAACTGTGGTCAGAGCGTGAGTTGAAAAAAAGATAAGTGGTTATTAAGAAGGAGGTCGAAATATAGAAGGATCTGGGTATCCTGGGAGTGCAGCACCGTGTTTACCAAAAGGCAGTAAAACCCCAGGAAAGAAAGAGATCACTGGTACCTTCCGGTTGAAGCCCTATTACCTGAAGAGAGACCCTGAGATCCCCGATGATATAATCCCAGGGGCAGGATTGCCCGAGCTATACCTCCAGACGCTGGGTACCCAGGTTTAGTCGCCTTACGACATGACCGACTACAGTGAGATTATTATTCTGTCATCCCCGGTCACCACACGGGTCTTGGGCTAAACTGCATTATTAAAGAAAATATTAGTTAAAACTTGTCGCAAATGTCTAAATATTGCACTGTTAGGCAAGTACGAACGATTCCCAAAATTTCAGAGCTCTAGCTTGATGGGAAGTTGGTTAAATTAACGATCGAAAATTTGATGATACACACACACCAAGAGAAATTCAGAAAAACGTTTTAAAAAGAATACTGCTTTAATACATTCATAGTAAAGAAGAATTCTGTTACTAAATTACAACATTCATATCTGCTTTTGAAATGCATAATAACCTTGTTTACGCTCCATATCCCCAACAACGTTGATACATTGTAAGTTGCTTCATATCTCCAAATACATTAAAGTTCCTAAAGGTATAGTCTTATAGAAACTATACGTGACCATATAATTGGTGTGACGTCATAGCTTGTAAACATATTTTGTTGTTTGTTACTGTATTCTTGGAAATGATATACTCCCCTTGAATGACGTCATTTCCCCTTGCAACAACGGAAACCGTTACGCAGCCCGCCAGACAGTTTCGCAGTCGAGACGTTGTCTTTAGCGAGAGCAGAGCTCTGTAGTTGAATGGTGGTTATGAAGATGTTAATAAATGATTTTTTTTTAAATAATTGATGCCTCGTATTTTTTGCCACTATCACAGCTTAAATTAATTGGTGGCTAGCGCTGGGATAGGATCCCGATCGAGAAAAAAAAAAGTGGTGTCGATATGTGGTGAAAGTGAGCCACACCTTTTACGGCGAAGAATGCCGATGATATAACCATCCTGGGTTATTGTTTTAAGTGCACCCTGCATGTTGCTAACTTTTTGATTGATGAAAGTGCGCCCTGCACATTGTTAACTTTTTTGTTTGATGAAAGTGCGCCCTGCACATTGTTAACTTTTTTGTTTGATGAAAGTGCGCCCTGCACATTGCTTTTTCGTTTGATAGAAGTGCACCCTGCACTTGGAAGTGATCGTTTGAAAAAGTGCGCCCTGCACTTGGAAATAATCGTTTGAAAGGGAAGTGCGTCCTGCACTCGTAATTAATCGTTTGAAACCAGAAGTGCGCCCTGCACTTTAATCGTTTTGAAGAAGGTCCGCCCTGCATGTTTATTCTTTTGTTTGATGAAAGTGCCCCTGCACTCAGTTTTGAAGAAGAGATTACCATTCGAAGAAAGTACTCCCTGTACTTAGTTTACTGAAGAAAGTACTCCCTGCACTTAGTTTTACTGAAAAAAAAAAAAAAAAAACCCACCCCCCCCCCTGTACTCCAAAATCGTCTTCTTCAAGAAAGGTTTTGAAGAAGTGTTTACAGTGCTGTGTTCGATTTTTCTTTTGGAATTGCATCTTGGAATTGTGTCTTGTCGTCAAAAGAAAAGAAGAATAAAAAAGATAAGTGTTTTTTTTCCTTACATGAAAAATTTATTTTGTGATTTTAATTTGCAAAGAAAATTTTGTTGTGATGCAGTATAGTTTTGTTTTGATTTTGTATTAAACTATTAATTTATCAACGATATATATATTGTGTTATTATTGAATTTTAATGAAAAGATTGTGTGTGTAGAGATCATAAATATCTTATAGCTATTATTAAGAAAAATCTAGAGAAGTTTCGTTTTGAGATATTAGATAATATTGGAGAGTTATATTTTTGTATGAAAATCGTATTAGTATTCTAAGAATTTACTGCATTTCTTATTTTATGTGTGTTAATAAGAACTGAAATTGTGTTGTTAAAAGGAATAATTTTCGTTTTGGTTTTCAAATACAAATTTAATTTTGATATTTTTATTGAATGTGTGTGATCTTTCTTAATTTAATTAAAAACATCACAGAAAGTAGACTTAAGGTAATAAGAATTGTGTCCAATTTCGTTTTAAATTTTTAATTTTAAAGAAAGTCATTTAGTTCTGTTTTTGAAATATAAGAATTATATGAATGCTTTATTGTATTTATGTGAATATTTTTATTGTATTTATGTGAGTATTTTTATTGTATTTATGTGAACATTTTCACTGTATTTATGTGAATATTTTTATGTAATTTTGGAGGAGGTAAATAAGTAACATTTCGAAAGAATTTTCAGTTTGATATTGTAAATTCGTACATAGGCCAACATTTTAGGTTTGTCTGAGTCAATTAGCTTTCTTTATTTTATTTTTTTTTCTTTCCTTAAGAAAATGGCTTATTTAGCAAAAGGTAAAAAGGAGAATTTGATCAGATTGGCGGAAGAATTAGACTTAAAAATTACTCAGGATATGAAGATAATAACTTTAAAAGAAATTATTCTTAAGAGTGACGGATATGAAGAGGAATTCGTTAAATCGATGTTTGAGGAATTTGTTAAAGAGAGAAAACGGAAAGAAGAATGGGAAATTCAAGAGAAAGAATTGGAATTTCAGGAACGGAAACGGAAGGAAGAATTGGAAATTCAAGAGAAAGAATTGGAATTTCAGGAACGGAAACGGAAGGAAGAATTGGAATTTGAGGGGGAAAGGCGGAGAGAAAATTGAGCTGGAAAAATTAAAGCTAGAAGTTCAAATAAGATCAGCTCAAGAGCCACAAATGGAAAGTTCGAGAATATCCAGTAAGGAATTGAGCAAGCTTCTCCATAAATATGATATGAAGGAAGATATTAGCCTGTATTTAGTACTATTTGAGCGTCAAGCTAGTAGAATATCTCTACAAAAGGAACTTTGGGTCACACATCTGTTGGGGCTACTACCGCAAGAAATCACTCAGATAATTGCACGTGAGTCTGAGGAAAAAGCCAATGATTATGATTATGTGTAAAAAATATTGTTAAAGAGATTTAAGTTAACTCCTGAAAAATTCCGACAACTGTTTCATACGCACCAGAAAATTGCTGAACGTACCTGGCAAGATTTTTATCATGAACTACAGACCTATTTCGATGGATGGACGTCTGGACTAAAAGTTGAAACCTTTGATCAACTCCGGGATTTAATCATTGCAGATCAGATGAAAAAACGTGCACCGTTTGAGTTTAAAGAATACTATTTGGATGAATGGTCCCTAATTAGTTCACCTAGTAAATTGGCTGAAAAATTGGAAGAATTCGAAGATGTGAGAAAAACATTTCGAGCTAAGCCAGTTAATTCATTTTCGAGAGACAAATATGAAGTTAAAGTACCAAGCAAGTTTGAAAGGTTTGACAAAACTCCCCGAAGGGTTGAAAATCCCGAATACGAGTCAAACAAGCCTGATAGAAAACTTTTTGGACCTAATCACAGTAAGGAATTCGAAAAAAGAAGACAACTGAGATGTTTTTACTGTAACGCTCTTGATCATTTACGTCCAAACTGTCCTAAATTGAAAAAAGTTTCAGAGTCTGTAAATTCTGTTTCTGAATGTGATGCAAGAACAAATTTTTTGCAGCCATATACTTCTCACGGAAAAATAAATGGTATCGGTACCGAAATCCTTCGCGACACTGGAGCCACTATAGATATTGTTTGCCGTAGATTTGTGACACCCGAGGATATGACTGATGAACATGTATGGGTGCAACAACCTTTGGATGCTCGTTCAACTTGCTTACCACTAGCAGAAATTCTTATTGAATGTGAGTGGGGCAGAACATTCACAAAAGCAGCTGTTATTCAAGATGAACTGTATCGTGGTCATTATCTTCTAGGGAATAGGACTGCTGCTCTCTTCGAAAAGGAAGGAAACACTTCGTTGCACCAAGTTAGTGCGGTTCAAACAAGAAGACAGAAATTGAGGGGAAAAGAAGAGACTTCTGAACAGTTGGTAGAAGAACCCCAAAGGATCGTCATTAACAGTGAAGATATAAATCCAGAAGTGGATGAAACCCTTCCTACTGATGATGAATTCTAGGCTGAATTAACTGAACTTAATGGGGATCAGCTCAAGCAAGCTGCTGAATTAATTCTATTGATAAAAGATGTTGAAGAGGTGGACAACTCTGAAAAATCTGAGCAGATTATTTTCATCGCAGATCCTGTGCTTGATGAAACTAAAATTGATATATTTGGTTCTCCTTGTCTCACCATAAATACAGATTCTAATCTTCAAGTAGTAGAGCATATGGACTGTGAAATTTTAGATAAAACAGCTGTGCCGGAAAATGTTTTAGTTTCTGCTTCAGTAGCTTCGTTCAAAATTACGAGGCATGTTTTTTAAGTAAGTACCATTTTGCGATTCCGCCGCCGCAGCGCTCCGGTCGGCGTTCCGCGCATGCTCGCTGGTTACCTACATCTCTTGTCTACGCACTGACGCCATTACAGTCTGATTCTTCATTGTATACGTTGTTTACTGAGTGTTTAAGATGCCTCCGACAATCGTGAGTCCCGCTGATTGTGAAGTACGGGCTGTTATACGATTTCTTAGTGCTAAAGGCGTAAAACCGATCGATATTCATCGTGAGATCTGTGAAGTTTACGGACAAAACATTATGAGTGATGGAATGGTAAGGAAATGGGTGAGAGCATTTAAAGATGGCCGCACAAATGTGCATGATGAAGAACGGAGTGGGCGTCCTTCGGTCGTTAATGAAGATTTGGTGCAGAAAGTGGACGAAAAGGTGAGAGAAAACAGACGCTTTAAAATTTCATCATTGTCCGACTGCTTTCCTCAATGTTCTCGTAGTGTTTTGTATCGCATTGTGACCGAGAACTTGAATTACCGGAAATTGTGTTCACGTTGGGTTCCAAAAATGTTGACGGATTTGCACAAAACCCAACGTTTAGGCAGTGCATTGACTTTCCTTGAGCGGTACCACAATGAAGGTGAAGAATTTTTAGACCAAATTGTTACTGGTGACGAAACATGGGTGGCCTACGTCAGACCAGAATCGAAACAACAATCCATGGAATGGCGACATTCATCATCACCCAAAAGAGTGAAGTTTAAGCAAACAATTTCTGCCCGGAAAATCATGTGCACAGTTTTTTGGGACAGAAAAGGAGTATTGCAGTGGAGTTTCTGCCTCGTAATGAGACAATCAATGCAGCGTCTTATTGTGAGACATTGAACAATCTGCGTCGTGCAATCCAGAACGAAAGATGTGGCAAGTTGAGTAAGGGTATCGTTTGGCTGCATGACAATGCCCGTTCATATGTGGCTAATCGGACCAAAGATCTCATCAAATCTTTTAAATGGGAAACTCTAGATCATCCTCCATACAGCCCTGATCTGGCGCCCAGCGACTACCATTTGTTCCTGCACTTGAAGAAACACCTGGGCGGTCAGCGTGTTCAAGACGATAACGAAGTCAAAACATTTGTGATACAGTGGTTTACAAGTCAGGCGGCAGAATTTTATGAGGAGGGTATTCAAAAACTGGTGCCACGTTATGACAAGTGCCTCAATATTCACGGAAATTATGTAGAAAAGTAGATTAAGGTACAGGCTTTCATGTAAAAATAAAATTATTGCGATATCTTTGCACGTCTTTTTTTAATTTCAAAACGGTACTTACTTAAAAAATATGCCTCGTATGCCACATCAAAGTGTTGATCAAAATGTTAAATTAAGAACAGAATATATTAAAACTCCATGTTATGATTCTATGAACATCCAAGGTGATACTAACTGTTCTTCTGGATTCTTTACTTGTGAGGAAGCATCAGATGGTTTAGATAATAAGTTTACTCAAACTTCAGTATCAGAAGATGGTGATATGTTATATGATATTCGACCAGAATTAAATAATGAAGATGTGTATCAGAACATGGTGAAGAAGTGTGCATCTGATATTCGACCAGAATTAAGTGACGAAGATGTGTCACCTAAAACATTGTCGAACTCAAAAGGTTATAAAATTGATCGTGATTTAGAAGATAAAGAAGCTGTATCATGTATCTTTTCAACAGAATCAGATATTCTACGAGATGAATGTCACTTAAAAAATGGAAATGAGAAAGATGCAGACAAACATGTCGATGTTGTGTTTGATAGAGAAAATATGCCTTTCTTAGTTCAGAAAATGCAATCAAGTATTTCTATAAATAATCCATTAAATTATGAAGATCTTAATAGTGAAGAAAATGATATAACTGACTTCTTAAAAGATGTAGAACATCAGATTGATGCGCACTGTTTGATGGACAAAAAAGAAAAACACGAATTCACTGCAAATAATGAAGATGGAATCTTTTTCGATACAGAGAGGAAATTCTTAGGTTATTTGAATAAAATAAATGACCGGAATAGATTGAAAGACAGAGAAAAGTCATTAAATATTCCTTATAATTTAGAGTTGCATGAGAGTGAAATAATTTTAGATAATGAAGAGGGATTAGTTATAATTAATAAAAATTGCAATAAATCAATAACTCAGTATTTTAAACATTCAAAGGAAGGTCATGAAACCCCATTTAATCTATATTATTTCTATATATTGTTACCTAATTTTTGTGTTTATAATACCAACATGTTAGTAAGAGCTTTATTTCTAAATTTGCCATTTTTAAGGTTTCAGATAATGTAATTTCAATGTGTAGGTAAAATTGCTAATGAAAATTTTCATAAGTGTTCTCTACGAGTAATGAATCAGACTATAAATTATCTAAACATAAAATGTTGTTTATTATCTGATTGATGATGATGGAATTTCAAGTATAGCTGAGAGTGTAGACAGTTCTTTGGCAATAAGTAAATTTTTTGAATCTCTGATAATAAAATACAATGTACTGCTTTGAAACATTTACAAAAAAAAAATCCATATAAATTAATATTAATGATCCATAACTGTCATGGTATAAAAATGCTAATGTACTTAGTCGAAATGTTACATAATTAAAGGTTAATTTATGTTGAGGGTTTTTGCTGAATATTTGTATTGCAGATATTTTAGAAAATGATTGTGTGTGTCATAATTTTCATATATATGTGTAAAATGTTTTATGAGTACATATTCATACTTTGTTTTGATTGTGAAGAAGATTAATGATGCTGTAAATGTATATTTGATTAGCCTTACTTTCTTAACCAATCAGCACCTAAGTAGACTATTTTAATGGGAAAGTTATATGTGGAGAGGATGTATTTAATGTAATAATTTTTCGGAAATAATTTTTGTATATGGAATCGCAGTGTATTATTGTATATGTTTGTTTTAAGTTATCTCACTAGTATGCATATATTGTAATTCCTATAGTGTGTAAATCTTTCTGAAATGCTTTTTACTAACGTAAAAAGATCTTAACGGGGGATGAGTTGTGACGTCATAGCTTGTAAACATATTTTGTTGTTTGTTACTGTATTCTTGGAAATGATATACTCCCCTTGAATGACGTCATTTCCCCTTGCAACAACGGAAACCGTTACGCTGCCCGCCAGACAGTTTTGCAGTCGAGACGTTGTCTTTGGCGAGAGCAGAGCTCTGTAGTTGAATGGTGGTTATGAAGATGTTAATAAATGATTTTTTTTAAATAATTGATGCCTCGTATATTTTGCCACTACGCCACATTGGCCTTTAACTTTTCAATATTTCTGTTTTCACACTGCTTTTTTAAATAACTTTTTTTAATGTGTCATTAACAATCTTTAATTTACCAAATAATGAAATGGATGCCATATTTTTTTAAAAGCAATGTTTTTTATTGGACAAACTATTATGTAAAAATGGCCACATCATGAAGTTGTATGTGACCGATGAGCAATATTAAAAGTTGTTCAAATAAGTAGGTCCACCAAATTGGAAATGGATTCAACAATTTCTGAATTTCGTTAATAACTGCAATTTGGGCAGAGAAGTTGATGTCAGTTAAATGGTACCACAAACAATCGAATATGTCTGAATGTGCAACAACTGGTTGGAATAATTACATGAGAGAAGTGTGTTTTCTACATCTAATGAAAAACTTCAATATGCGAATAGGTGGATCCAATAAAATTGTTAAGATTGATTAAAGTGTATTTGTTAAGCATAAGAATAACAGCGGTAGAGTACATCCACAACAGTAGATTTTCAAAATAAGATGTCATGAAGATGGCGAGTATCTTTTCCTTCAGATCTCAAATAGAAACACTAATACAATCCTGGAGAAAATTCTTGAATATATACAAAAAGGATCAACAAACTATTTAAACTGTTGGAAAGGGTACAAAAATGAATAACTTGTTGAAGCAGGAATCAGTCACTTTACAGTAAACCATAAATATAATTGTGTTGATCCAACAATGGGTGTTCATACACAAAATGTCAAACAAATGTGGAGTTCTACAAAGTGGTGCAATAAGAAACAACAAGGCACAGTTCGGTATCTAGAATCGTATCTTGCAGAATTTATGTGGAGAAAAAAAAATGTTTTGATGAAATATTGAAAACAATTTCAGAAAGATGGCCTTTAATGTAAAGTGTGATGTCAAAGAGATTACTTAAAATATTCTTATTAAACATGTTTTATAATATACATTGGGATGTAATTTTTATTTCTACATTTCAATTTTGAGCCTCGCTTGCTTATTGGTGATATTGTTAAAATCATAATTTAGCAAGCACTGCTATAACAGGGAAGTACCAAATATTTTTACACTGGTAAAATTATGAAAAAAAAAAAAAAAAAAAAAAAGAGAAATTAAAAAAACTTATATTATTTTTAAATTTAAAAGAACTGGGATGAAATTCAACTAGTTAAAAATTGCTGAAAGTTGAGTGATTTTACAAATAATTTACATCTAATAAAATTATAAATGTCAATGTATCTCATAAAAGAAACTTAACTGTTGAATAGTTTGAAGATAAATATTTTAACCTTGAGTACTAAATTATATTCAATTTCAAAATTATAATAAAATTACACATATACAATTCATTTGATAAGATTTTT
Source organism: Nephila pilipes (assembly GCA_019974015.1). Classification (NCBI taxonomy): domain Eukaryota; kingdom Metazoa; phylum Arthropoda; class Arachnida; order Araneae; family Nephilidae; genus Nephila; species Nephila pilipes. Next base: position 435 of record BMAW01127732.1, on the reverse strand, counting down.
ATTACATTTGATATAAAATTGTTCCCCATCTCTAGGCCACAAAACTTTTCACCATTGTCATACACATGCAATTTTTTACATGAAAATTGACTGCAGGCTGATCAAGCCATATTTTTAAAATACTAAATTAGCAAATACTGCAAAATATCAATATCATCGTATGATTTCAAAGTATCATTTAATAATTTTTCACATGAGGTTAGGTGTATTTTTCTATTCAACGATTAAAGTTGCTATTACTTTACTTGCTTTATTAGCAACATTTAAAATTTCAGAATTATACACTAGATTTAATTCTGAGTTATTAAATAAGAATAGATTTTAAAGCTAAATACTTGATATATTAAATTAATTTATTTTATCCAATAGAAATTATAAAATTGCTATGAATATAATGCGCTTACAACTGAAAAATAAATACCAAATATAAAAAGA